>JAMKPZ010001675.1:0-43090 GCA_024699675.1 Amphibolis antarctica | reverse complement strand
CATATGGATATATGTTGGATATAGACAATTAAAATCAGATTTGGGAAAATTTTAATACATATATTTTCAAAATATTTGTCAAAATCAAATACAATACATATGAATATCAGTAATCTAAATCAGGAATGTTTTATAATGAACAAATATTGAGGTTATATATTATTTTCGATTTTTTTCCGATTTTGGAGTACTTATATAATAAATGCATGCTAGGATATGATTGTTTTAGTATTTTTTATGAAAAAGAGAGTATGAAAAAAATTAACAAGAAATGTGGTTATACTAGTAAAAAATTTCTAGCAAATAATATTACATTACAATATATATTTCATATAATCTTGCATATTTATTTGATGTAATTACAGTAAATATCATATATGATAATAACGTAATAAATGTTTTTGATATAATTTTTAACATAAATGTGTTGTTGCTTTCTTTGTATAGTGATTGATGCTTTCTCAAGGTAAGAGAGGCCAAAGGTTAAATCCCACAAACTACGTCTTTTTAGAAATCATATAAGAATAAGAAAATCAAATATCTATATTCATTCTCAGAAATATTAATAATATCCATATTTATATTAAAATCTGGAAAATTCTAGAAATCAGTATTCATATTTGGATCTATATTGGATGGAATATGTATCTAGAAATCTATATTCAGGAAAATAAATCAAGACCTGTTTTGCATCTACTGTGCAACAGAACATCCTTTCTTTGCATCAAAAGTATCATTGGGCCGTGGTGGAGTTGAAGAGATCTTCTCCCTTGGGCAGCTAAATGAGTATGAACTTTTCAAGAGAGAAATTAACGTGGGGAGTTATTCCTTGATGAACTTTTCAAGAGAGAAGTCTCAAGTGGCAGTTGGGGAGATCTTGTTCAAGAGAGAATGGTTATATATATGGCAAATCTGGGTCATATATATGGCAAATCTGGGTCATATATATGGCAAATCTGGGTTTATGTACAGAGTCTCCATTTCATAAAACAACCAATGGATAGTAACTCAATTAAGTGAACATCATCCTTTAGCCTTCATTATATGACAACTGATGGTCGATACTTCATTAAAGTACCATCATTTTTTAGCCCGCATTCCGTCCCATAACCAATTGGTTGCACCCCAATTAAGTTTAGTGTCGTCGCTCTTTCTTGAAATCATTATTTATTTCTTGAGGAACTAAAACTCTTATATCATTGAAACTCTTATATCACTTATAAGTTTTCTTATTAGTTAATTGATTTCAGTAAAATAATATCTATATAGTATTAGAGTCAGTCTACATACGCTACACGTAAGACGTTATATAAAGTACTCTAATAAAGGACTCATAAACGTAGGAGCATGTTGGGAAAAATAGTTTTATTATCGAAAACGATGAGTGGAACTAAATTCTTTATATCTCATTTATGAGTTTTTTTTCGCTAGTCAATTAATTTTAATAAAATAAAATCTATAGAAATCTTTTTAATGATTTTCATATTGTACCTATTCCTTATTGCTTTTGAGTTCTACAAGGTTGGCCTGGAGAAAGCTGAAAAGGATTTGGCGGGAAGCATTCATAAGGGATTATCTTTCATTGGAATGGCATAGAGGTGAAGGTGAGGCAAAGGTGGTCTGGCTGTCATGTATATTGTATATCCAGTTTTTCTTTGCTCTAGAAACAAGTTTTCAATTGCTATGGTATTTCTAGTGCTGTCAGGTTCCAAATAAGGAATAGGGCAATAACATGAAACGGTGATTTCATGTTTTCATTTTACAGTTGTAAATTTTATTTAACAATTTATGTTTTGAATACTCTGAGTACTGAATACTGCTGTTGACCACAATAATTGGTGTTTTACGGGCTAAGAATCCAACCCAGCCATACTCTTAGAAGAACCATCATGGCAAACATTGGGCTCCACCAATGTCGGGAGAACATCATGATATCCATCTACTTGATTTATTCACATTCAAATGTCCAGTAGAAGAAACCTTCAAATCTCGGGAAAACATACACAGGTATGAATTCATCAAAAGACGTAAGACTTGCACCATTCAATCAGTGTTTTGAGTGAGGCAAGAAAAAAGTTCCGGACCACATGTTAGCTGTGATGACAGCCTCGGTCGTTGCTGATACATACCACTTTATGCTTATTATCATATTGGTGATTATTTTCCTTTCAGCACTCTCTTTAGGCAGTGGATCGGTTGGAACTTTATTTTTTTAATGAATTTTATATTGTTGTTTGTCGTTACATGTATGTACCCATCATTTTTTTTTTGAGTGGTACCCATCTTTTATTCCACTGAGAAGAGTCCAGTAATCAAAAAAATCTCTGGATTAGGTAAATTTTCACTGTGATATATGTATGTCATTTTGTTGTCAGATATAGGAAAAGAAACTTGATTAAGGAACAGCAGGAGGAGAAATCAAGACAATAAGTATCATTGTAGCGTAAGATTTCAAGTCATTACATGAATCATGTTCTTTGGTGCTTGCAGAACACATCATTGTGATGTCATGATCAGATTTCTCAATGGAGCTAAACCAAGTACTTCACCGGCCAGTACACCAGAACAAAGAAAACCATAGAGGGAAGAGAATCAAAAAAGCTACAGGAAACTGTTAAAGCACGCTAACCATCAACAACAATGAACCGAACGTGCATGCAAGTGCGTGATTTCCTCCCTCCTGTTGATAGCTTTACTCTTTTATTATTATTATAATGATAGCGTTTTTGTTTAGGTTTGAATTTATGCATTATCTACTTACAGCTTTCCAATTCTGCGCACATTTTGAATTTTATTTTACATAAAGACATGGACTGCCATTGATAACGCCTGATTGGGATGAAAAGATGGGCCTTTGCATGTCAGTAGTTGCTTTCCTCTTTGGTGCAGGGTCATTTCGACCGGTCTCTTTGTGAAGGTTTTGTTTTGCTCCTTCACAGACGTGTGATCTCTTCTTTTTCTTGAGGTACCCGTGGAGATGGGGACCCAGGAAGAGCAGAATCTCCATATATCGATCGTATGTGCATGATTGCCCCGCTCCATTTTTCTGTCAAGAGTGAACCAGTGAAGCAGCAACAGCATGCAATAAAAATAATAAAATCTGCCTCAGCCTGTAGAAAGATTTGAAGGACAATATTAATGAATGTGGATGGTCAATGGTTGTTAGCGAGATCTTTCTTCTCTGATCTTATAAGATTTATAAAACTCAAAAAATTTGAATTTAAAATTATAAAAAGATATCATCAATATGTATTGTCCTACATCAGGTGATCAGATGAAATTGAAACTGAAGGAAGATCTAATTAATTTCCTCACCTCTGACTTTTATGGTCTTATGTCACTCTCTTTTTAGGTTTTGATTCTATTTCTTTTAATTTTTCTCTCCTTGTTGGACTTATTTATGTTGCTTTGGACTAAACACTTTGTATCTTCTATCCTAGTTGTGGTTAAATTATCTTAATTTTTTTATCTTACATACACATCTATCTATATAAATATACAGAGATATATATGGAATGTGGATGGATGGCAAGAAAGGACACGGGCAAGAATACAAAAGTCACGAATGGCTTCATTATAATTTTGGTGAAGTTGACGGGCATCAAATCCAAGACGTCAAGGAATTAATATTCCTTTGGTTGTGTTCGTTAAAAAAAAAGTCTTCTCTGCACATGGTTTATTCAGGTAAAGGTAATTTTCCTTATAATAGCAGCATCTTAACACTCAAATATCATTGTAGTAGTAGTTTGATGATTGTAAGAATTTTTTAAAATCTTAAAGTCTTAGTTTCAAATCTACATTCAGGTAAGACTTCTTCACAATTGTACCTTTCAACAACACTATCCGTCAAAAGAAACATCTTGGCATTCAAATGCATCAGTAAAATATTTGCATCACAAATAATTGTAGCTGAATTAAGTAGAAGGCTTGGAATAATGAGTTTTTGTCAAATCCCTTAAACAACAAATAGATCCTCTGCTTAACAGCTAAATATATGTGCTTGTAATATTTTTTATAGCAGTAATGTTCTCCCCAAGTTTGAACCTGAATCTTCTTTCTCCAAGGTAGAGAGAAAAACAAGGTTAACTGAATAATTGTACTATCCTATCATTCTCTCACTCACTACTGTTAATAGTAGTTTGATATATATTAATCAAATCTCAAAAAGTAGCCTAAAGGTAAGAATCCAAGAGTTAAGTGCATGCAGAATAAAATTACAAGCTCAAAACCAAGTCAAGATCAAAAGATAAAACGTGCATCCAGCACCTAAGAGATTAAAAATCATGGTCACCTCAATGATGCAATACATCTAGATCAATTGCTAGAGCAACAGAGTTGTTGGCAACATGGTCACCTCAATGATGCAAGAAAAGGGATTGATCAGACACTCAAGTCAACAATAGCTTCAAGTCAGACCAACACAGGAGGTGGAATGATCCAACTAATAAGAAGGATTCTCTTTCACTATTGTTAAATGAGACATGTAAGGTACATTTATTTTAACTTCAAAGTATAGTTCTTAGTCTCGGAAGTTGTATTATAATAACTTCTTTAAAAAAAACAATCGAAAGAAAGAATTGTATTTCAGGATTTACATTTGTTTGTCTAAGTAATAATTTTTATAAAATTTCAATTTTAGGGATTTATTTTTTAAAAAAAGTGATGCAATTAACGTTTGATGAGCTTTTGACCTTGTTAGTAATAATATTTTATTTTTAAAATTATTTTTTATTATAAATAATATTTTATAATAAAATATAAAATATGAAAGAAGCTGAATAACAAAAGGGCGTTTGTATCTTTTTCATAGGAAATATGTGAAGAAATGTCGAAAATGAACTCCTGTATTCGAAAAAAAACATAGGATGTGGCGAGAAAATACCAAAGAACTATTAGGAGTTAATGCATTTATTTTATTTTTAAAAAAAAATTACTTTAACATTCTTAAAACTGAGTATAAAAGCTTACACAAATAAACGTACTCGCAGTAATTAATTAAGGAGAACAATACTTTAAATATTAGGTGTGTTCAGTGATAATTTTTTTTAATTCTGAAAGTGAGATATAATTGAAGTTAAAGTTAATTTCATAAATAGAATTGAAATTGTATAATAATTATATAATAATTTAAGTAATAAAAATTTATATATTAAAATTTATATAATCAATAATAATAACGTAATTTTTAAAATTAAAAAATTAAAACCACATTTGATTCAAACGAATCAAACGAACATTGGTGTATTCCTTTTCTTTATTTTTAACCTTTGAGAATGGAAAAAAAGAGTTTTAGGAAAACAGTTTTAAAATAGAAAGAAGAAAAAAAGTAATTTTGATAATAAAATAAATAAATTAAAAAATATGTATACCATCGTAAAATTAAAGTCTATTTGTTGTAAAATTTATCTACTATGTACTTTAATTTTTTACTATATACTATAGTAATTTACAGTAATATTTATCAAATAACTTTAATATTTTACATTAAAAATTATATAAAAATATTTACATCATAAATTATATAATTTTTAAAAAATATAATCTTAAATACATATTCACTTCATTTAATTCTACTTCTATAATAAATACATCTTAAAATACTTCTAAAGGTTAGAATAAAAAAAAGGGAAAAAAATCAAGTCCGTCCAAGCAAGAAATGATGATTTGATGGGCGTTGCGTAGTCTTCGTCCCATGGAATCTTGCGTACAGCACGTACGTCAATCGGTGTTGCGTGCTCTTTCTTACTCACACACGGACTCCAACGCTATTAACACTCGCATGGTAGCGAGGTCGATGGATGTGTAGAGAGAGAGAGAGAGGATGGGTTTTGTTCGAACTCGATCGTCGTCTATACATTGGGCATGATGGTGGCGGTCGGATCGACGACGGATGATTGGGTTGTGTGGTCATTAAAGGCTTCTGCGGGTTTCGGTGTCAGCAGTGTTGTGTGGTCCATTGGAGCAGTAGCCAGGCGACTAATAAAAATGACGTCGCTGCAGGCTCTGTGATCCTCGCAAGCTTACCGCGCGTCTCGACTGTGGTGGACGAGCTTTCTCCTTTTGTTTTTTTCAATTGGGCTTGCAGTTGCAGACCTTGAAAAATAAGTCACTTTCTTGGTCAAGGGTAGAAGAGTAGAGAAGATGTTGAGATCGATCTTGCTTAATTACTTCCGACTATAGCAGAATCAATCACGTACGGTAGTAGCAAGTAACACTCCCACTTCTGCTACTTTTTCTTGGTGACGATCGATGGACAAGACAATAGCACCGGGCCCTAGCGCATCTTCGCAGGTGAATCCCATATTCCCTGCCGCGGTCACGTCGCCGGAGCACCGATAAATTTCATATATAGATAGATATATAGATACGTTCAGACGTTTTATAAGATTCGCATAGGTGTTTAAAAAGTTAAAGACATGTAGCAAGCAGATGGTGAATAATATAAATCGAACGGTACCTTGTAAAAAAGGAAGCAAAAAAAAAAGATTCGCATCGGTGTCACGCACCGATTGGAGTGGATAAAATTGACCAGGTGCCGCCGATCAAATGGCCGAAATGACCGGGTCCGTCCGTTTGAATGATGTTTCCGGCCACCGTGTTCGTCTTCACCAAGTAAAATCTACAGGGACCATAGGTCGAACAGGTCACCTGCATGTCGTGTGGGTTGATACATCATCAAATGTACACATTTTTCGTCGCCGGTCCGGACTCCGGGCACCAGGCACCAGGCACCCAGCCACTGTAGTTGCGTTGTATAAAATAGAACCCATTAATGGACCAGGCATAAAAAAGGACCTCCGCCGCTTTGGTTGTGTGTGTGTGGTCACATCTGCACTCGCCTCCGGCGACGGATCGAAGGTTGTGCCACGTCCGATCAAATCGAATCAGCTATCAGCCGGCGGACTCCTCTCCCACGAAGGGCGTAACCTCGTGGCAGACAGCATCGGAATCATGAAATGCTAAACGCCCGGAAGACGACACGAGAAAGCGGTCTGTACTGCATTCGATTCCACAAGTCCAAGTGGGCGTTATTTATTTAACGCTGTCTTTCGCATTCCGGTGAACAGTTCACGGTCGTCCACATCAATACGTTTTGGCGTTCAAACACGGGGAAGTGTAATATTGACATTAACTCGTCCGAAAAAAAAGACAACAGGGAAGTGCTAATTCGTTGCTCCGGTCCCGAGGAGAGCGCACGAGGCACCCAAGTTATTATCTTTTAATTATTTTATGCTTTTAAATGAAACACTTTTAATATTTTAACTTTTATTTCTTTTAATATTCAACAATAAATTAAGGTATGTCACCCGTGATATTAAGTTCCAATTCGTATATAAATTTACCTTAAATAAACAATACGTATATATTTGGATAAATTTCTTTTTGTAAATTATTACGAACGAGTCAACTTTTGAATTTAAGGATGTGTTTATTTTTATGATTTTATTTATTTTAAAAAGTTAAGAGTTAGTATTAAAATAAACTGTTACGATACAAAATTTATGTATGAAAATTTACGTAGAGACTTATGTAAAATTAAAATTGAAATTTTTAAATAAAATAAGATTTATAAAAAAAAATAATATATATTTTTATAAAAAATATAATATAAATACAAGTTTTCAACTATTAGAAGAAAATAAAAAAACGTAAAATCTAAACTAATTAAATTTTAACAAACAAAATCTTAAAGTAAAAACAAATAAGATTTAAAATTATAAATTTTAATGAATGATTACTAGATATCACTTTAGTGATTATATATTTGAATATGTTATATATGCAAAAATAAAGATTTCGATGCAAGTTATATTTTTTAAATTAGAGATAATTAAATGATAGTTTAATAAAGTTCAAAATATCAAGATGAAAATTACTCCTTTTATGGTAACTTTTGAACTCGCCAAAATTTAAATCTTATCTTCCGAATCGTACGAGAAGATATTGCCACCACCGTCGAAGAACAAGCCCAAAACCAGTCGTTCGATTCAAATCATGCGGCAACTCTGGATCCAACGATGAAGAAGAGACAGAAAAACAAAAAAGAAAAGAAAGGAAAAATTAAAGCTGTACAGGCTACAATCCATCGGCGACGCCGGAAAGGGAAAGCAGGAGCTGAGGTGAACGGTGAGGATTTGGAGATGACGATGGTGTCAGATGCTCAGGAGGTCGGGCGTGGGAGAGTGCGGCGCGTCCTTTTGTGGGTCCTTGGTGGTGGTGGTGGTCGGACTGTCAGTGGTGGTGGTGGTGGAGAGCGGAGACGTGTCGCCGGCGGTCTCCGACGGCTTGGGGACGTCGAGGAGGATCTGGACGACCTCGCGCATGGTTGGGCGTTCGATGCTGTGCTCCTCCACGCACAACATGGCGACGTAGAAGACGTGCATGACCTCCTGGATTGGGGCGGCGGGAAGTCTAGGGTCCAGGATCCTGAGCACCCCATCCTTGTTGGAGTCCGTCGTCTTCCTCACCCACTGCACGATGTCGACCCCGTCGCCGAACTCGCCCACCGGCTTCCTCCCGCTCACCAGCTCCAGCAGCACCACCCCGAAGCTGTAGACGTCGCTCTTCTCGTCGACTTTCAAGGTGTAGGCGTACTCTGTCATAAATGTAAACAATAAATTCAACTAACAAACTCTCTGCTCGGTAAAATTTTAATATGATATCAAATTTTTTCACTCACCCCTAAAAATCGAAAAAAGTAATTTTCAATGAGGGGGTGGTGGTGGGTTTTTACCTGGAGCGATATAGCCATAGGAGCCGGCGACGGCGGACATGCATTCGGAGGTACCGGAGTCCTGCAAGAACTTGGCCAGGCCGAAGTCGGCGACGTGGGCTTCGTAGTTGGAGTCGAGGAGGATGTTGTTGGACTTGACGTCACGGTGGAGGATCAGGGGCGAGCAGTCGTGGTGAAGATAGCAGAGACCTTTGGCCGCCTCCACCGCGATCTTGAACCTGGTGTCCCAGTCCAGATGGCCGCCCTTCTTCCCGTGGAGCACCTCGCCGAGACTTCCGTTGGGCATGAACTCGTAGACAAGAAGATTGGTTTCGTGGTTGGAGCAGAAGCCGAGCAACCTCACGATGTGCCGGTGACGGATTCTGCCCAGTGTCTGTATCTCGGCGGAGAAGCCGTGGTCGTGGGAGGAACCCATGCTCATGGCAGGCAGCCTCTTTACCGCCACTTGCTCGCCGTTGGGCATAACACCCTTGTACACTATTCCCGCTCCTCCTTTTCCGATGATGTTTTCTTCCTTGAGGCAATCGAGAACGTCGTCGGTGGCGAAGTCAAGGCGCTGGAAGGCCGTCAGCCTCCACGATCGGGACGTGCTCGATTTCTTGAGGGAGCGCGCTTTCATGATCGCCACAACGGCGAAGGCTATGGAGCAGACGAGCAGTCCGACCACGAGGAGTAGCTTGGAGGAGGACGAGAGAGGGCTCTTCGCGTGAGCAGCATTGGTGCCGTTGCCCACCCCGGCGGGGCACGGACCAAGATAAGGGCCGCAGAGGCCTGGATTACCGACGAAGGAAGTGGAGTTGAAGTAGCTGAACTGGCCGCTCCCAGGCACCAGTCCGGTGAGGTTGTTGAACGAGAAATCCACCGAAGTCAAGCTCTGCATCGTCGATAAAGACGTCGGGATGCTACCTGACAGGCGGTTCGTCGACAGGTTGAGATAGTTCAAGATCCTCATCCCGGTGATCTCCGGCGGGATGACGCCCGAGAGGTTGTTCCGGCTGAGATCGATGAATGTCAGAAGCTTGCACTTGCTGATCTCCGGCGGAATGTCACCCGAGAATCTATTCCCCCCGAAATCCATCTTCGAAAGCTGCCGCAGCTTCCCGATCTCGGCCGGCATTCTCCCCGAGAACACGTTCCGATCAAGCAGAAGCTTCTGGAGTCCAGAGAAATTACCGATCGACACCGGAAGCGGCCCGGAGAGACGGTTGTTCGACAAGCTTATCTGGCCGAGGCCCGGCGAGAGGGCGGCGGAGTTGGGCTCATCGGGGAAAGCCCCTGTGAGAAGATTGCCCTGCAACTCCACCTGTGTAAGATTGGATAGACTAAACAATCCAAGCGGAATAGAGCCGTTCAGGTAGTTCTCCCCCAGCCTGATCCTGCTCAACGATTTGCAGTCACCGAGCTTGTCCGGGATTGGCCCGAACAGGAAGTTTCCAAGGGCTATGAGCGTCTCGAGCTTGTTACCGTAGCAGAGATGTTGTGGAAGAGAGCCGGTGAGCTTGTTCGTCGACAGGTCCAACAACTGGAACTTCCCGTTCTTCCCTAGTTGTTTGGGGATCGCACCGGTGAAGTTGTTCTCCCAGAGCTGTAGAACCTCCAGCTCCGGGAGGTCGCCGATGAAGCCCGGAATGTTTCCATGGAGTTTGTTCCGGAACAGGTTCAGAAGGGTGAGGTTATTCAGATCGGCAAAGGTCTCCGGTAACTCACCAGTGAGGGCGTTGTTCGAGAGGTCCATCGACTTGAGGCTCCTTAGCTTCCCCAGCTCGGGTGTGAGTCCACCCGACAGCCCGTTCACCTGGAGGAACAATGTGTCGAGCTTCTCTAGATTGCCCATCTCCGGTGGGATCTCGCCGGTCAGGCCGCAGCTTGCCATGTCCAGGCGGGCGAGAGCCTCCAGCTTCCCCAGCTCCGGTGGAATGCCACCGGTGAAGCCATTGTAGTATCCGACATACAACTCTCGCAACCGGGAGAGATTCCCGATCTGTGGAGGAATCGCTCCCCCGAGCTCGTTACCAGATACGGCGAGATACTCTAGGTATTCCCACTTGCCGTACTCCGGCGGGATCCCGCCGGAGAAGAAGTTGCCTCCAAGATGTAGGTGTTTGAGGTAGGACATTTCCGACACCTCGACGGGTAGGAGCCCGGTGAGGTTGTTGTTGTACAGGTCCAGCACCTCGAGATTCTCGAGCTTGGCCAGGGCGCTGGGAAAGGTCCCGTTGAAGATGTTGTTGGAGAGATTCAAGGACCTGAGACTGGCAATGCGGGAGATCTCCGGTGGGATAGGACCGGAGAGCTTGTTGGCTGCGGTGGAGAGGTTGAGGAGGAAGAAGAGATTGCCGACGTCGGGGGATAGGACACCGGAGAGGTTGAAGTTGGTGAGGTCGAGGGACACGACGGAGCGGCGACGGAACCCGCAGGTGACGCCCGACCACAGACAGTGATCCGTGGTGGCATTCCAGGTGGAGAGGGAGCCGGAGGGGTCCGAGAAGGAGGATTTCAGGGAGAGCAACGCCGTCGGCTCGGGCACGCGAGGCGTTCTTGCGGCGGAGGAGTGGTGGAGCAGGACGAAGAGGAAGAGGAGGAGGAGGTGGTGGTGGTGATCGGTTTCCATCTGCCTGGTGCTCGTCGGAGTGGAGTGGAAGGGAGAGGAGTGTGTGGTGGTGGTATTTGTTGCCGGTGGGTTCGATCGAGCACGACAGCTCTTCTCGCCTGCTTCGGTGGGAGGCGTGAGATTTATTTCCCTCTTGTCGTTCGGATATGCATTGTCTGGTTTGTGTTGGGTGGGTGGGGTTGAGGTTACCGCCATAAATGTATACTTTAAAATACGACTTTTACTCATTCAAATTTGTTTTGTCGCTCTTCATGCATTCCTCGTTCTTAACAAAGTACGTTTAAAGAAGTAAATACGGTGAAATTTATGATCTTATTTGGTTAAAAAAAAAATTTATTAAAATTATCATATATCATTAAATCTTTATGGTAATTTATTAATTATAAAATTAAATTTTTATAGTAAAATATTATTTAAATTATTAAATATTAATTTATTTATTTTTAAAATAATACTTTCATTCATTTTTTATTTGGTGAAATATTTATTTGATATTATCGAAACATCCAAAAGGTGTATCTTCCATCGAATTTTTTTCAAAGAAATAATATCGAAGAATTTCCTCACAAATCTTTTATAATAATTATAATAATAAAATCATCTTACGAATCTTTCAAATCGAACGAAACTTATGTTATTCTAAAAAGTTTATAATTTATGTTATTAATATTTTGATATAATTTTTTAATATAAAATATTAAAATTATTTAATAAATAGTATTATAAAATATTATAATATATAATAAAAAAAATAAAAATATATAATAATTATCTCATAAATAAATAAGAGTTTGATTCATTCGGTCAACTTTTTTTTCTCCTTTTTTTTTTGAAAGCAGTCAAAAAATATAAAGATTTGAATGAAAATAGTCTGACTTTAGTCAATTCATCCATCATGTGCATTGAATTTTGAACTGCATTGATCATCGAATGATAAATATTTTTTAATATTATTATTATTATAACAAAAATTTATATATATAAATTTATAATAAATTAAAATATCAATGCTGCATTCTTTACGTCTCTACCTTCTGATCCGAAACTTTTCCCCACCTCACTGGTGGATTCCATTACTTTTCCGTGCACAACACCAACTCACAGTGACTGCATCTTTCCAGCGATTAATCACTTAAACGTTTTTTCTTTTCAATCTCCAACACGATGCATCAAAGCAAATGATATGATTCAATAAATACAGGAAATATTATAATTTAAGAAAGAAAAATAATTTAAAAATCAATTCTGTACAGACTCCAGCTCAAACTCAACCACAACAGTAACAAAACGCTCCTGGTTCCTGAGCACCATCTTTCTGTGGGAAGAACCGAACACGCCACGACGACCGGCCATCCGCGCGCCTGTCTCACTCACATGTTGGGCGTGGTGGCAGCAGTACCGTCTGCCGAGTTCAGAGTTCCGTACGCCGGAGCCACAACCCATCGATCTGCTCTCCGTCTATCAGAATCGTCTGTGGGAGGGAGAAGAAATCCATGGTGGTGGAAGGGGAGCTGGGAGCAGCATCCATATTTTATTTTAAATTTCATGAACGTAAGATTATTTCGTCACCAATCCTTCGTAACGTTTGGCACCGTGAAGGAGCGCGCTGGGAGCACGGGAAGAAACGTTTTTTTTTAAAAAGAAGAAGGTAAAAACCTTGTAGCAGCAGAGCTTGGATTTCAAATTATATTATATATTAAAAGAAACTTTTAAATTTTCGTAAAAAAATTTAAAATTTATTTTACAATAAAAAAAGACAAAAATAAATTATTAAAAATTCATTTTACAATAAAATCAAATTAGATGAGATTAAAATTAATGTAGAGGTATTTGTACATCATGTAAAATTAAATAGAATTTAAAATGTTAATGTTTATGTATATAATAAAATTAAACAAAATTAAATTTTTTTATTTAAAAATAGTAAAACGTCAGTATTTTTAAAAATTTAACTTTCATAAAATAAACTTATTAGAATATACAAAGATTATGAAATGTCTCATAGAAAGAAGGCAAAAATATTCCACTTGATTTGCAAAAAGAGACCTTTTTAAATGAATTTTATCAAATTCTATAAAGAAATTTACTTCGATCTATATAAATAATTGAATTAGATATAACTAAATTGTCTTCAAATTTCATCGATTCCATCATCACAAACCCCCTATGTATCTATTTAAATTTGATGCTTAACTATTAGTGAAAGGAGAAAGCCCTGAAAACACAAAGGGAGAAAAATAAGGAATTGAGTGAGAACAAAGTCGGAGATTGAAAAAGAGGAGAACGCAAGCACGGGAGAAAATGTATATACAAGGTAGGTTAGTTTTCGATTCAATGGTCTGGATCTTCTGCAATTTATTCCAACATCAGTCATAGATGACACGTGCAAGTTTACTTTTGGACAAAAATACAATAAAAAACAACACCGGATTCCTGACAAATCTAGAATATCAACACAGCATTCCTTACATTTAATATGATCTGCATATTAAACATTCTAAAGTTGGGCATCATTGTCGGAGAAGCAAACACCTTGCATAAGGTTACTGGTTTTAGGAAGGAGGAGAATGCTATTCAAATGAGTGACTAGGAAATTTACCGTAGGAAATTGTCGGATTGCATTTTCTAAGAATAACGATTAATTTTTACTGTAGATACCTACAACACCCACAGTAAATTTAAACTAAAAAATGCAAAACACGTATAAAATCCATGTCCAAGTGAAATGCATGTAAAACCCACATAAAAAACATATTGACTATGATATAATCTCAGTCATCACCTACAGTAACTAATCACAGCTAATTGCAATGAGCAACAATATTTGCACTTCTCATTCCGCCAAAATATCTTCCAAGTGAAGCAAAAATCAAATCAAACCTTATTGTGTATACACACATCTTAATCCAAAACCCATCTTTTACAAAAATAGTTGAGACTGGAACTTAATCTTGTGGCTAAGCATCTTGCTATAAAGTTCTAGCTATCGTTAAGGAAATTGCTTAGCATTTGATTTGCTTTACACTGAAGGTATAATTTAAGCAAACAATGTTCCTCAAATCATCTTGTTTCTAATTCTTGGGGTACACCCTATTCATATGGGCCGCAGATGCTACAATTACCCCACGTAGTGGACTGCACAGGCTTTACGGTCCCCTACCGAGAGACGGATGCAAAGAACCAAATTCCAGTCAAGAACCGCAAATGAGCAAGTAAAATGTGCAAATGGTACAAAAGAATGCAGACAATAATAGTTTGATATAAAAATTAGGGAAAACAAATGCCAAGAATTACTAACATGAGCATTAATTACTTATACACAATCTTCACTTACAAAGATTTCTCAGATTTACTCTAATATGGAATCTAGAAAAACAGTAGGACAGAGGCAGGTTAAAGGATTAAAAAATGAAAAGAACTAACATTGAGTTGAATTCTTCCGCATATCTTAATGCAATGATTCTTCCCACATCCAATATGAAGTTCTGTTGAGAAGACCTACGACAATGCTTGCCACTGCAAATCAGCACCTAATGTCAAAAATAAATACCAAGCGCCATTAAGATTCCATACAAATTTCACAAGAAACAATTACATGATTTACCCACTCAATCCCCCACATGGAGAAAACAAAAATTTCCTCAAATCAACACATACCGAACAATCACTCTTCCATTGCAGCCTTGCACTTCTGAACCCATATCTTCACTGTCTTGTCATTGCCAAGTGCCCCGGAAGCAATCATATTTTCTTTGGGATGGCAAGAGACGGCAATGACAGTGTCCGTGTGGCCTTCCAATTTCTGGACGATTCTCCTGTTCTGAATGTCCCATAAATAAACACAATTATCCTCTGAACCGCTGACAACGTATTTACCATTTGTTATCGAAAATGTCCCAGGAATGCAGAATTTTGTATTTTGATGACCAGTGTAAATCTTCGAGAATTTCCCAGTGGAAAAATTCCATAATCTCTGCAAAAAATGAACAAAACATTTACTAAACACTTGAAGAGCAGAAAAAAATTAAGAAAAGTGAAAACAGCCAAGCATTTGTCATGTCTGCAAGGCTCGTAAACTTATTTTCCAAGTAAGAGAGTTCATAATTAAACAATGGCAGAGCATGTAGCACATAATCACCACGCAACCTCAAAGCACCAATACTAATTGAAGAGCCATTTTTCAGTCAAGATGAACTGGTCCATCGTATTTTATGAAAGTATGTATGAAATGAGATGAATTGGATCTGATATATGGAAATTAAAATATCTTTAATCAGTTTTCTGTAAGAAAAATGATCAAGCTTATCAGGAAACAAATCAATAGAGGAAATTGTTGGGTAAACCAGTCTATGTTCATAATAAAACCTGTATATGAAGAAATTTCCAGTGATTTTTTTCCCCGTTATAGAGTTGAACCCACCCTCAAAACCAATTTTATTTCAAGTATTCACAGGAAAGGTTCAACTGCCAATATAGCTTGATGATAGAAACACATTGTTTCAATTTCAAAAATCATCATAAATATAAACAGATAAAGAAGAATAGCTTCCTCTTCTATCATCACCTATCCAAGTGTTGTCTTGACCTATAGAAGGTCAAGTGTTCCTTTAAAGAATGTGGAACAGAAAAAGTAAGTATGTAACATAAGTGCGTGATTTTAAACTTGTGTCTGGTTACCATTCAATACTAACCAAGTCTTTTAAGATCAAACCGGAAGTTAAATGAGAAGGTCACTGATTTGGGTTCAAAGTAATTTAACTACTATTCAAAGAAGTTCAGATAATGACTTTGTCATTTATAGAGTCAACCAATAAACCATCCCAAACATTTTTTTAAAAGTGAACAAATGAATCAAACTTGCTTTCTCTATAAATTTTAAATATACATGAGTATTAGTTTATTATATCAAGTGATGATTAATGTAAATTTCTTTCAATAAATCAAGCAATATTAATATTGTTTCCTATGTCCATGAATAGTCATAAAGAATTAGAGTTTCCAACATAGAATTTGTAGGTTTTTTATTTTAAAAAAATTTAGTACATGTAAGGGATTGAAGGATTAGTCCAAGTCAAATTATTTAACAACTGAATTGCATGATTCTATCGGCGGGTCCGATTCAGTAAAACATTGATACGAGCCAATGAAACCATGCATTTCACTGAAAAAATTAAAAAAACTGAGACTGCTCACATCATTAAGAAACCAAGAGAAGAAAAATTGTATCATAAAGCCATACACCGCAATGGCAAACAAGCAAGAGAGATCAAAAGAGTAATTTAAACATTATTACCAATGTACTATCAAGTGTGGAGGAAAGCACGAACTTCCCATTTGGCGAGAACTTGGAGAACGAAACTGGCGGATTCTCATCATCAATCAGCGTCTTCATACAATGCCCCGTCAGCGCATCCCAAATCCTGCACAACCCATCGTAACTACTTGACACAATAAGCGACCCATCCCTGTTAAAATCAACCGCCGTCACCGGGTCTGAATGCGCCGGGAGCACCCGCAAGCACCTCCCCGTCTTCACGTCCCAAACCCGAACAGTCTCGTCGAACGACCCCGAGGCGATCATGTTGGATTGGGGGTTGAAGCATGCGCAGAACGCGTAGTTGGTGTGTCCGGAGAGCGTCTTGACTAGGGTTTCGGTGGCGAGATCCCAGATGCGGACGGTTCGATCATCGGAGGCCGAACAGAGGTAGCGAGAATCGGAGGAGAAGGAGATTTCGGAGATCCCTTCGTCGTGTCCGGACAGCTCCGCGCGGAGGGTGAAGTCGGAGACTGACCAGAGGCGGATGGTCTTGTCGGCGGAGGACGACGCCACAAGGGTCCCATCGGGCGAAAATTTGACGGAGGAAACAGCGCGCTTGTGGCCGGTAAGGTTGTGGACGAGGACGTAGGGAGGATGTATGTTCTGCTCGGGTAGTGCCGGAGTGACGACGGCGGTGGGGCGGTCGAAGGGTTCGGCATCGGCGGCGGGGGCGGTCATTTTGAGCGGGAAAAGAGAGCGAGGGATCCGACCTGTCGACCGGGGTCGGGTGAGTATTTGAAGGCTTGTGTGGTAGGTTCCGGATCCTGAGCATTTGAAGCCCGGCGTGGTAGGATCCGGATCCTTTTGGGATCCGAAAAATAGAATGACCACTACAGGAGTACAGGCCCCTTGTCTTGGGATCTCTTTAATCATCTCATCAAAGCTATCTCTATTCCTAATGATGGTTTCCATATACTCAACCTTCACTTTGCAAATGACACTATTCTCTTTCTTAATTCTTCGACTGATAACGTTATTAACATTAAAAAGATCCTGTGTATATTTCAGGCCTTGTCAGGTCTTAAGATTAACCTCAATAAATCCCAATATTAACTTGGATGACTCTTAATTTGGTGATTTTTTATAGTAACATTCTTAACTACGGATACTTGGGTTTACCTCTTCACTATAGGAAAGTTTCTGAATAAAGCCATTGACAAACAATCCTTTAAGTTAGAGGGTTAGAAAGGTAGATACCTTTCCATTGGTGCCAAAACAATTCTTCTTAACTTAGTTCTACTACCCATCCCTACTTATTTTCTTTCTCTCCTTCATTTGTTAGTTCAAGTGGAGAAAATTATAAATAAAATTGGGAGACAATTTCCTCACAACGATAATTTTCATCAAAAACAGGAAAACTCGTCTAGCTAACCCACCCTCCATCTGCAGACCTAAGAATTATGGGGGGCTTGAGATTCTTAATCTTCGTCATTTTTCCTTAGCTCTCAAAGGAAAATTGCTTTAAAAACTCAACTTTGCTGATAAACCTCAATCTTTGGTGTAAAATTATTAATGCTCGATATCTTTTGACTAAAAGATACAATGCCTTTCTCAATAAGAATGCAGCTAATTAACTCCTCTCCAATCTGGACCATAATTTGTTCTATTTACACTACCATCTCTGACTTTTGTTATGTTAACATTGCAAGTAACCCTTTTACTTTATTATGAAAAAAGAAATGGTTCAATGGATCTCAACTTAAACACCTCTTTTCTAATATTTTTTCCTTAATCTCTAAAAAAATTATTGTCCAATTAGCTAATTTCAGAAATGACGAAAATTTTAATTATCATTTTTTACTGTGATTTCACATTAATTCTAAAAATATAAACGTTTAATCTTACGTGAGATCTTCTGGAGCCTCCACCGCACTTGCTCTTACTGAGATATTCAGGAGCCTCCAGCACTTGCTGTTGCTACTGTGCTTATTTTAATTTCGATATGGCCTTCTTCAAGTTCCACATGAAGGCCTGACCGACCAAAGCAATGCTACCACTGGCAATTGGGTGAGCCTTATGGAAGAAAATTGATCTTGGCTTTTGCCTTCCTGTTTCTTTTGATTGTACTTTTCCTTTTTTGGCATGTATCCGAACGGGCGAACTTTTGTTTGTTATTCATTCGTGTGTACATGAATGAACATGTTAATGATATTTTCGACATTAAAAAAGAAAAGATACATGCATCACGAACCACGGCCTATCATCCATCAATCCATTTCACCGTTTCCACTCCCGTGTTTAACCTACCACCACTTTGACTTCTTTTTCTTTTTTTTTAATTTCTCGATAACAAAATGTAAAATGCTCGTATCAGTGATCGAAAAATTTGACACTAACAGATGCAAAACAAAACGAACACCACCTTTCACCTTCATCTGCGCCGGTGGCTTCCTCCAAATTGCAACAGCCTTTCGGTTCCGTGGATTCTCAGAGATCGGGTGGCCCATCGTGTCTTGTTTTTCTCATGTGATGAAATTTATATTTTTAATATTATATTTTAATATAAAATATTAAAAATATTTAATAAATATTACTGCATATATAATACTTACAATTTAAACAATACCTCAAACGCCAACCACGCACTTAGCGGTGGTGAGTGAACGCAATCGGCCATGCGTGCCTTGTGGACTACCATTAGTATCAGTTATCGTTATTGTTATTATTATAATTATATTATGTACATGTGAGATGTTTGATTTTAATAGCTGAAAGCCAGCAAGCCAGCCAGCCGTTGGATGCCATCAGGTATTACATCTCGCTCAAATTATCTGGATGCACAAGCAACGATAACAAAAGATTCAGGGCCGATCGTGCAATTTGACCTTTCAACACAGCCGGTCCACGTCGTACCTTCTGGGACCCGCAAGGTCCACCGCCACGCCAGCTAATCTGTCCACCTACTTCGGTTTTATTTGGAATATCAGTTTTATTATTTTACAAATGTTTCTATATTATTATTATAATATAAATTTTAACATATAATTTTTTTATAATATTAATGTATATTTATTTTAAAAGTAAAATTAAGTAAAATAAAGTATACGATTTACTGTGATAATAATTTTTATTATAGAATATTAAAGTTATTTAAAAAATATATTATATATTATAATAATATATAATAATTATTTTTAATGTATAATAATTATTACTTAAATAAATATACACTAATTACTATATAACTCAAACTTTATTTATTTTATAACTTTTTACTCTAATTACATTTGACCAGTTCTTTCAAACATATCACCGTCTCTTCACATGGGACCCGATGAAATAATATTAATATTAATAATAATAATAGTCCGTCGTGGGATGCCGACCATGAAATTATCATTATTATAAAACAAAATTACCAAATGTAAAAAAAATTATCATCGTTATAAAAAATTGATTTTAATGCTAATTAATGAACACGTGACAAGTTAATCCACTAACCGATCTGATTGTTATTTGAGTTTGTTGCTTTTTATTTTTATGATGCTTTCACCGTAGATTGTGAATAATATTTTTATTTTAATTTCATACACATCTTTATAGTCATCACACAATTTATTATATTATTTTAATACTGTTTGTTTCAATATTATTAATTTTATTTCCACGTAATTATTGAAATTAATTTTGTAACAAGTAAAATTTAAAATAAATGTACCCTCAGTTCTTCATATTGTGTGAAATACAAGTACATCTGGTAACTATTTGCGTAATGATTTTTTTACCGTTGGAAAATATGTTTTACATTTGCTCGTTATTTTTTTATGTTTAAAAAATGATATTTAAGAGTACGTTGAGCTATAAAGATCAATATTTAATCTGACGCATTTAGTCCATAATTCATGTTGTGATCGTTAACTAAAATTGGATTAACATGACGTAAGATTTTTCCTTTTTTATCTTTCTTAAAAACATGGGAAAAAAATCTCATCGATCACACGTGAAAAGATTTTTTCCTACGCCGGTGCCCGGTGGTTCCGGAAAACCGCGGGATAAAATTAAAATCCAACGCATTGTGTTAAATTTTAGTCATTAATTTTTAAATAAAAAAGTAACGATGAATAAAATTTAATTTAGATTAAAATTTCAACACAGCAATAAAAAGATAATTACTTGAGGCCGTCGCGGCGTCGGCCATGTTTCACGTGCAACAATTTTAATATCATAACACGATTGACAATAAATTTAGAACGATCGAAAACACATGTACGTCAACTTTAATTTCGTTTGATTTTAATTTTTAAAATTTTTGAAATTACTTTTAATAATATTATTATTTTACGAATTTTAATATATAAATTTTTATTAACTAAATTATTTTATAATTTTAATTTCAAGAGATTAATTTAAACTTCAAACACATCCTTATATTATTTTTCAAAAAACTAATTATATAATTTTATTTTATATTTCGAAAAATGATTAAAAAAAAAGATATCCAGACGCCTTGCGGAACATTTTCCTGTTTTAAAATCCGGAGAAGCGGTACTGGAAAACAGATGCCGCTGCTGAAGTGTCCCTCCCTTTTGCAGGACCACTTCCAGACAAAATCTCGCGGTTTGGCCACCGCTGCGACGCTGCCCGCCGTCTGCAACGCACCGTCACCACCACATGCCCATTCCACCGGATAGGAAACGTGAATTTCCCACAGGCATGGGCCGGGCCGCCGTCCATCCCCCAAAGATCCGCCTCCGCCGCCTCTTCCGCGTGGCTTCCATCGCCGGCGGTGTCCAGTTCGGGTGGGCGCTCCAGCTTTCTCTCCTTACACCCTACGTCCAGGAGCTCGGAATCCCCCACGCCTTTGCCAGCTTAGTGTGGCTCTGCGGTCCTCTATCGGGGTTTGTCGTGCAGCCGCTAGTCGGCCACATGAGCGATCGGAGTACTAGCAAATTCGGACGGCGCAGGCCGTACATCGTTGCCGGGGCAGCTTCGATCGCGGTTTCTGTGTTGCTCGTTGGGCTCTCCGCCGACATCGGGGGATTGCTCGGTGATCCGGCGGAAGGAAGTCGCCCGAGGGCGATCGGGGTGTTTGTCCTGGGGTTCTGGATACTTGACGTGGGGAACAACGTCACGCAAGGGCCGTGCCGGGCCCTCCTCGCCGACCTAACAGGTGTCTTTCTCGTCGCTCTGTTTGCTGCTCCTTGTTCACTTGCAGTTTGCTACCCTTTTTTTTTCTTCGCCTCTAACCTGACAGAGACGACGGCTTAAGCTGTATTTTGTCGATATTGCTCGTTTGTTTATTTTATTCAGGGCCACAAAATCTAAATCGGGGGATGAGAATCTTTTTTATTTCTCGAAACTATCCTACCATATCGACGAATTAACCAAAATGCCACTTTGTCAGCCCATTTATGGGACAATCTCTAATGTCACTAACGGAGTTGAATCGCTTCTCATGAATGACCTGCTTAGGGCCTGTTAGTGTTTAGTGTCGTTGTTAATACGAGAATATAGGATGAACATGTTGTTTCTGGTTTATACAAAAAATACTCCCGTGCTATTTTCGAAGCGTATCTAAATCAACTGGACACCTGAAGTCCACTGTAGTGATGGGAGCAAGTGGAGTCATTCCAAATCAAGGCCCAATGAGGAAGAAGAATATCATCTACCAAGTTGGTCTTCTACTTCATTCTGAAGGAAAAGGTCTTGAATTCGAAGTCTGGCAAAAACACTATTATCAACAAAAGTGTGTCGAACTTCTTTAGCTGGTAACATTATTCTCCAAGATTCACTGAAACAGTATTTACGAAACATTTGTGCTTTCTTAAAATATAAAAGTATTTAATATATAATGGGTTTCAAATATTTACCTATAAGTATGATCTCATTTTCTTATGTTACATCACAGTTTATTAGAAAACAAAAAATCTGATTAACCCCATTTATGTGCATATTCTACTTTGACTTACCACCCAGTACATGGTAAGAAACAATTGAATCCTTATTCTTATTCCAAATCAGGAAGACATTTGTCTACTCCCTGCAATTCGCACAAAAAGGAAGCAATGATTTTATGATTGTTTTTTAATAGTGATTTTGATTTTACCAACTTGATTGTGTAGAGGGACTATTTTGACTTTTGACTCAATTTATTCCAATTGAAGTCCAACTTCATGAGAATCAAATACTCATCTTTTAGTAATCATCATGTCTAGTTATTTGACTACTTGATTACTTCATATGGCACCTAGAATAATGTTACTGAATTTCACATTTTTTTCTTGAAATGTTATTAGTATATTACAACCACCACCACTAATGCCTTAATCTTGTTACATGGGTTTGGCAATGATTTATATATATTACATAATATCTATAATTGTTATGCTTATTTGAGTAATTTAAGTAATTGTTGGTCATTTTGAGATGTTGATGTTATTTTTGTCCCTATTGAATTTAAATGTTTAAAGTTGTATTTTTTTTATGTGCTCATTTAGATAGTTGTTAGTTGTTATGAAGTCATAAATGTTATTGAAGTAGTTAAGGAACTCATCATTACTGAGTTTGATTGCCAATTGATGTGATGAACTATTAAACACTATCAGTGCATGCTATCATACTTATTCTCCCTCGAACTAAAGCTCTTCTCACATTAAGGGTGATCCTTGGTAATCCTCTCTATTACCATTAGGGATTGCAGGTTTGAATCAGAAAAAGAAAACCTTCTCGCACGCACGCACAAAAATGTTTATTCATTGGATTATCCTTAATGTTTAACATTGAAATGTGTGTTTCTAGACCCTTTCCATTATTGAACATTGGTGGCAAGATTGTATTGGTATGTATTGAGTATCAATGGAAATTTTAGTGGAGACATGATAAAGGCACAGAAATGTCAAAAATTTTGAAGGAAATCTTGAATTTTGACTTGAAAATTTAAGGGAACGTTCTTTTTCTTTACTCCCAGCTTCTAAAAGTGGAAAAAAAGATTTTTAAGAGAATAGTTTTAAGATGGAAGGAGGAGAAGAGTAATTTTAATAATAAAAAGAATATATTAGAAAATGTACATGTTATCATGAAGTTAAAAGTACATCTGGAAGTTAGAGTAAATAAAAAGAACGAAACTTAAGATAAGATAAAACAAATTATGATAGACATTTAAAATCAATTAAATTTAGTTTTTAGACAATCATACAAAAAAATTGCACAACAATTTGTATGCCCATGTACTTGTAACCAAAAAATTAAATAACAAAACATAGAAAAATAAAATATGACCTATTAACCTTAGAAGAATATCATTTGATACCATGAGAAGTGTCTTATTATTGTCATTGTTGTTTCCTTCTAGTTATTGTCATTGTATTTACTTGTACTTTATGACAAATCTGGAAAACATTAATATGAGCTATTGCGTCAACTTTCTTATTGTCTTAATTTTGAAATGATCCTTTTCTCAGGAAAGGACAGCAGGAGGACTCGCATTGCAAATGCATATTATTCTCTATTTATGGCTTTGGGAAATATATTTGGTTATGCTACTGGATCCTATGGTGGTTGGCACTCTGTTTTTCCCTTCACCAGGACTAAATTCTGTGACATCAGCTGTGCCAACCTCAAGTCTGCTTTCTTTATTGACATCGTTTTTCTCAGTATAACTACATACATTTGTATAACATCAGCTCAAGAAATTCCTTTAGGCTCTAGAGATCAAATTATATCTTCTGCTGAAGATGGCCAACAATTGAATGATGGGCAAGAGGCTTTTGTATGGGAACTATTGGGGTCCATTAGGTACCTCAATTTGTCAATTTGGATCATTTTTATTGTGACAACTTTGACGTGGATTGGTTGGTTCCCTTTTACGCTCTTTGATACTGATTGGATGGGCCGTGAAATCTACAGAGGAAATCCAGATGGGGGAACTAATTACCATTCTGGTGTAAGAATGGGTGCATTTGGATTGATGTTAAACTCTGTCATTCTTGGGTTGACTTCTATTGCCATTGAAAAGTTATGCAGGAAATGGGGAGCTGGCTTTGTATGGGGAATCTCAAATATTTTCCTAGCTTTCTGCTTTGTTGCTATGCTCATAGTCACCTTTGTAGCATTTAATATGGATTATGGTCCTAGTGGTCTTCCTCCAAATGGCATAGTTATTGCCGCACTTGTTGTTTTTTCAGCTCTAGGAGCACCTTTAGCAGTATGCTCACATTCTCTGTTGTGTAAATTCTGTTTTGTAATGCTTTTTTCCAGTTATTAATTGTTTTCCAATGCATCTTTTTGATGCAGATTACTTATTCTGTTCCATATGCAATGATTTCTATTAGGTCAGAATCCATAGGCCTTGGGCAAGGTAGATCTTCTGGCATAAAAGACACTTGATTTCCTTCTTGCTTATTTTTTTTTGCTTATAATCGACATCTTTCCAGGGCTGGCAATGGGCATTCTCAACTTAGCTATTGTCATACCTCAGGTACGGATTCCATTTTCCACGTCATATTCTACCTAAATCAAACACTTCACATTGAAAAACAAAAGAAAAGAAAACACTTCACATTGTTAAAAAAAAAAAACTTCACATTGTTAGAGTTTTTTATGATCTTGAAAAGAGGCAGTAATTTAATTTTTAACTTTTTATTCATGCCACTTTTAAAAAAAATTGTTCATGTCAGTGCATTTCTTTGTAATCAGCATTTCATTTTATTGGATCTCTTTCTATCATTTCACTTATTTGCCATTAAATTTTACATATATTACTGTAGCTTCACTGTTACTCATCTTGAATAATTTTTAGTAGTTTCTTTTTCCAAGCAAATGCATATGGTAGACAAATTAACAAAATAGATTGTATCTTAACAATTATAAAATACGATAAACTTTGATGGATGGAAACTGATTAAAACAAGCACATAGCTGAAATTCAGTGGACCATATTTATATATCGAACAAAGTATGGAGTAACGTTCTCTATGATGGGTCACAATTCACATGCTTCTATATATATCTATAATCATCATATCTATATATTGAAGACATGATAGCTCCTATTTAGGTGGTTGGGACTAAAAATCTCACTACCTTCTTGTCTATGAAAGAACCACTATCCAATAAATCTTACATAAATGAAAACTTGGTGACCATATGTATGTATTATTTGTTGATTATTACTCTTGGGGACATCACATATTCTGAACAATAAACAATAAGTATATACCACCTCATCCAGTTTGTAATTTAATATTGCATTTGGTTAAAAATTCCCTAACAATCTGCTTGCTAGTCATTGTTACTTTGGAGCTGAAGCTATAATCAATGGTTTTATTGAATCATTATATGTCTACAAAAGGGTAAATCCAGTGCATGAGGATTCCTAGAAAGCATCCAAACGTACATTAGATAGTATATTTGGTGTTCAAGAAAATGTATATTCATATCTTCAAATATTTTATGCCTGCTTTGTGGTAGAAGTAAACAACTTTTATGTATTTTCAATATTTCAAGACAACATTTCCTTAAATGCTTGTTGAACTAGATGGATCTTCATGTGGGTTTTTATGTTATCCTTTTATATGTATGATATATTGGAGGTATGTTACAAGAAATGCAAGCTAATCTTTGTTCTCTCTCCACTAAAGTGGTATCAAGAACTTACATTTAAAAGAATATATGCAAAAAGAAAAGTGGAAACCTATTCAACTGTTGTTGCATTGTAGTTGTATTCCTGGTGTGGGCAATGCAAACTCCCTTCCTAACTTGGTGTGCTTTTCTAAACTGAGCGATATTACCCCTCCCCCCTTTTTGTAGGTGTAGCCAATTTGTCTCCTTTTTGTTCTTCAATTTGTAGTCAATCTTCTTATGCCATGTGATGATCTTACTCACTTGCCAGCCTACCTATTTAATCCTAGTATTCATCTTCCAAGATGATATTATCAACCACCAATATATTGTCAACTACAAAAGGTATTCAATTTCAATTTTGTATTGAACTTCAGTAAGTTGAAAAACTAACATGTCATAATCATGATGATAGAAATATGAAAAGGAAATTAACTTTTTCGTAATAAATTATCATGACAACATTGTTTTCAATGCCTTTTCAACCAGTCAAAAAATTTGCATGTATTGGTGAAATTTCGTCAACATGTGCCACTCTTTATTTTTATGCAGCTACATCATAGCATGCATGGATTTAGAATTCAAGTAGTATCACTAGCAAACTCAATGGTATCATCATGAAATTCAATGGAAAAAACTATCTTCCTTGTCAAGTCCATTATCCTCCCTAGTGCATAAAAAATAGTCAAATATAAATTTTATGTCAGTGCATTATGATAATTAAGTTTCTATTCATTACTAACAATCCACCATTCCTTGAGTTTCAAACATATTAAGGTGAATTGTTTATATTTGAGATATCATGTTGAGTGGACTCATCTTCACTTCATGTACACCTTTTGTCCAAGTTGCAAGATATGCTCAATTAAGGGTTTATTTGTATGCATTGATATTTGATATCACAATCACATAAAAAATATAAAATTTGAGGTTCAACTTTTTTTATGCGAACTGATGGATTGGATATGTCGGAATGATAAGAAGGGAGGATTAAAGAAAGGTTGTTCTACTTGTTTTAAAAGTCAAGATGGGAAATTGCAGTCATATAAAAACATGAACTAGGGCTTACCTCTTCTTTGTTGGCCAAATCACAAATGGGATCTACAAAGAATGCTATGTAGAGTGGATAAGGAAAGACGGATCTAGTTGTTGCATAGGTGACAAGAGGGAATGAAGCCAAAGTCTCTAATGCAAAATTGGATTCATTTCAGGTGTTAGGTAGAGGTAGCCTTGAGATCAACCAAGTGATCGTATCTTTACATTACAAGTTGGATATGTTTGGTCTAGCTTGAAGAGTGTGTTAGATTAGGTACACTTTTATATGGATCCTTATTTTACTCATTTATATGTACCATTTATAGTAGGTAACCTATGGAAAAGTGCAAGCTAATCCCTTTCTCTACAAAAAGATCGACAAAGCTAATTAATTGGATTCTTCTTGCCTACTTTTTTTTGTGAAACTGTGTTGGTGCTAATAATGGGCTTACAATTACTTTTGAATGAATGACTTGAGGAAAAACAATTAAAGAAAAATGGATCACACCAGAAAATTTTCCATTTTTTTAAAAATATGTTGGTTTTTTGTCTTCCATGTTTGGCCATTTCCATTTTCATTCGATTTTTTAAATGTTTTTGACACAGTTCTTTTTTTTTCAATCTTATACATAAGAGAGGCAAAGGAGTCTTTTAAGCGACTGTGATCTGTGCCTGGTACTCTATAGTATATAGCACCAGACACTATATTATAAAAACTAAAGAAAATTAAAAAGTTCACTGGTAAATCTGGTTTCAAGGGCCTGTATATCTTGTCTATTATTGTTGACTAGTGGTCCAGGCACAAGCTTTTGGTGTGACTTTGATTTGCATCTGTTAAGAACCTACCTCACCAATGGTAGAAGTGATCATGCTTTTCGAAAAAAAGAGTGATCATCAAACTTGCAATGGTAGCCAATGTGGAATATTCTTCCCAATGGTGTTTGTTGCAGAAGACCTCAACTTCAACTTGCAGTTACGGGGAGGAATCACTATCTTATCTGAAATAAAACTCTCGTTGAGGAGTTCTCCTTGATTACACTTGTTCACATAAAAACAAGTTATTACAGGACCATTGCAATACTGTAATAAATAAATAGTAGCTAACGATACATGGCCAAATGAGAGCTGATAACTACCCTCTACTCCAGCTTGTGCCACATGTGAGTCCAGGTAGGACTATGCCACGTCTTGGTCCGTATCATCATCTTCTTAGCATAGCAATCTAGGTCCATTCATGGGACCTTTTTTAGCTTAGGCGAATAGGCATTGCCTGCTGATGGTCAGGCCCATCCTGCACTGGCTGTCTCACCATAGAATCAACCGAAATGTGATCCCTAATGTCTTAGTTTTGAAGCTGGGAAATCCTTGCTACAACCATTTGTGAGACATAGACATTGGCATTCTGAAATATAAAATATCTGGAGGAACTCGTCACCTGTGATGTGGTTTATTGACCAGAAAACTTCCTAGAAAATGGAAATCTAGGAAAATCTCTTATACAGCCTTCTCAAACTTTCATGCCTAGTTTTTATACATTCTCATGATGCTATACTTAACAATAATAATCTCATTGTAGTGATTAACATGGTACATATGTGACAGAAAAACAGCTTTGGCCTTTTAGTTAGATATTGTACCTATTGCAATATACCTGTCACAGGTGAAACTGCTGCTATATTTAATAATATATTTTCAATAATTAATTCTACATAGTTCATGTAGTACTTATTGAATTTTACCATCACATGTGAAATGAGTGCTACGCATAAAAATACTAATCCTACTAAAATTCATTATTGTGTACAATGGAATGAAGTTCCATTTCATTCACTTAAATGAGTACCTAATTTTGTGTCCTTTCACGCTGTTTATTGTAATTTGACATCACTTGCTGTGCATCCATTCTTTACCAACATGTGGAAGTGGTTGTTACCCAATTGTACCCAATGATGTGGTTCTTTTCTGTCATTAAATCTGTATTAATACTTAATGACGGTTTTCATTTTGAGTCGTTTCTGGTAATTGTGAACTAGTGGAACATATATTGTGTCTGGTTAAACCATAAAAACTTTCAACTCTGATCTGAAGTGTATAGAAATATAGAATAATGAAACTGAGATATCTGTTTGTGGGTGCGGTCAGTTTGCCTTGTGCTTATTTAACAAAACTAGGAAAAAAAATGAATTTTGTATTCCACTCTAATATTTTCTATTGTGATTCATCTCATTTAAAATCAGATTATTGTTTCCTTGGGAAGTGGACCATGGGATCAGCTGTTTGGAGGTGGAAATTCACCAGCATTTGCTGTAGGGGCTGTTGCAGCTTTTGTTAGTGGGCTTGTTGCTATCATTGCTCTTCCCCGTTCTCATGTTGCAAGGACAAGGGCTCATCATTGAGGTGCATGTCTATTGACTTCATTTACATTTTTCTAGAATTTAGTCCATAATCTACAAAAAAGAGCAACAAGAATAAAAGAAATTATTAACTATTCCCCGTATTACTTTGCAATATTGTCTCTTTTAGAAATATTGTCCCAAAAACAGAGCAACTATTGATTGTTCCACTGTTCTGAACCAGGCTTTGATAGTACTTATGATCCAAATTATCATGAATCACTTGAAGGAATCCTATATTGATTCTTAGTGTTTCTTAGTTAAAAACTTTAGATTTTTATGGCATCTTTCATGTCTCAACAATTGGGAATAATCTCTGTTCATTGTTTTTTAACGAGATTAGAATTAGTTGTATTCGTCAAAGCTTAAATATTTATTATTTAGAGGTTAGGACTTAAGACTAAATAAACAGTATTCAACTTTGAATTTTGTAGGGGTGGCGAAATGAATCATAACCTGTGAACTGAACATGTCAGTCTGTTTAATAAATGGACTAGGGTTGAAATTAAATGAGTTCGCTCATAGATGGGTTGATCTATTTTTGCATATCATAATCTTCCAATATGTTCCCTTATTATTTTATTTATGCATTCTTCTTTTAAGTCTCATTCCTTTGCTGATTGCTGTTACGTATTGAAGACGGATTTATCATTTGTCTTGGTTATCTAAAATGTTTATTTTTGTATATTATCAGTCTAGAGCGTCCATTTTATTCATGAAGTCAAATTTAAAGTGCTTTCAAATTAAATTGTAAATTGCAAAAATACACCAAGTACTGGTCAGATAATTTTTTTCTCATAGTCACTAGTCCCTTCCTCACGTTAAGATTGTTGAGAAAAATAGTCTCACATTATATTGGAAAAAATGATCTTATATTAAAAATAATGAGTGAAAGTGAGATTCTTATATCACTCGTAAGTCTTTTTTTACTAATTAATTGATTTTAATAAAAGATGAATCTCTATAGAAACATCTCTTAAACTTGGATTGAGTTATTTGAAAGTAATACTTGAACAAACAGTTTTCTTTTAATCACTTCACATATTCCAGTCTCTAAGGATTACTTGGACACAACTGTTGATCTTTCTTGTATCACCCCTTGATAATTTCTTGTCACTGTTAAATGCAAGCGTAAGCATTTTTGAATTTTCAGCCACGTACTATTTTACCACTAAAGTTTTCATTTGTTTCCTTGCCATGACACATTGAACCAACTAAATTGATGGTTACACTTCGATTTCATTATGAACGACACATGCTAGCCTTACATCTTGGCAAGCCTTTCTAACGCAATCTTTGTTATTAGTCAAAGGATTATACGCTGGTGTGGCCCAGTTTCTCTGATTAAAAATCAATATATATATATATATATATATATATTCTTTTCATACATTCAGTCCAGTGCTTCAGCATAATAGAATAATATCCTTTGTGACAGGTGGGTTTATTTGTTTGAATTGTGGAACTTGGTGGCCAACAAGTGATGTGGATATGCCGATCCTCGTCCTTTGGATAACAAAATGCCTTGCATGCATTTGCCTGTTGTGTGCTGTTGTTCGTCCTCAAAATTCTCCGGAGCACCATTTGGGATGAATAAATTCTTTCCTTTCGGCCGTTGTCAAGTTGCCATTTATGAAATGCTTGCCAGTTGAGGCGGAAGCGATTATCATATTGATAATTATCCCTTAATTTGCATATTCTCCATTGGCGGTTATTTTTTCTGTTTACCTGCTTACACCGTGATTTTGGGTCATTCTCAAGTGCTGTATACGATGCTTCTTTACCTTTAGTGCTGAACAGAATTATGCCAAACCCTGAGAAATTACGTTTATATTCTTTGCAAAATATTTATCATGTTATGTCAAATAATATGAATCCTGGACTATTATGTACAGTATCTCAATACTACCTGTATGTATACATCAGCAAAAAATATGATTTGTGTTGTCCCTATCGTCTTTGGGCCTGTTTTTCAGTTTTTAACTTCTTGTAGATAGATGATGGTATGCCTTCTGCTTTGTCTTGTGGGATCGGGTGACCACAATACCCGGGCTGGTTGTAGATGATGCATGTTCATTTCCGGGTCAGGCTCAGGTTCCGGTTGGGATTGGAGGGCCTGGATGGACGGAAGAAGTGGCGCGCCAACATCTTCGAGTGTCACGGGGCTCTGCTGCGGTCGTTTCCTTGACCGTGACCAGCGCTGATGGACGATAACAGCATCAGTACAGCGGTGTCCTCAGCGCTCTACACTTCTGCTCACATTCAGTACATTGTATGCATCTCTCAGGTGTCCCGTTTGAAATTCAAGCTGGGAGCCACGTGCAGTCTGACATGTGTGTGGATTTCACAAGCATGGTTTTCAGAACCGGCAGTGCCCCTCGTTCTCCACCATGAGTACTACAAATATTGGGGGCGATACCGGGAAAAAGATAGTGGGCAAGGGCGATAAGTGGGTATTTTTCACTTTGGTTTGTGTTTCCTTACTTCCAGCTGCTGCTTGAAAACACAACCATTTACTACCACTGCCTCCTCTGCTGACACAGGCTGCGACTTCTCAGCATTAACCACAGTCTGTGCTACAGTACAGTGGTCCTGATCGAGTTGCATGCATTGTTCGCTAGAAGCAGAAGTAGACGATGATGATGGGAGACGGTGGTACAGTAACAGTGGACAGGGCGCAAGTTGGGTTCCGGATGCCATGTTTGCACAAGTTGGGGGATGGAGAAAGCAAAGACAAGAATAGATTATGTGGTTTATGTGTAAATAACAAGCAAGCAACAACAAGTCTGCTAGCTGAGGTCCACCATGAGTGGAAAAGGCCGTCTCCACTAAACCCTCCTCCCTGATTTAAAGCGGACGGGAGACAAGGGCACCATATTTACCTGCAGATTCCAACAGATCGAACTCTTTAATTGAGAACCAAACAAGGCGAGCACCGTGTGGAGAGAATACAGCCAAGCCAGGCATTACTGTACGTGGACAGCAGAGGAAACACGCCATGTATGCATTATTTTTTTGAATTGGGGGCATTTGGTCACATGGTGCTGATTCAAAAGCGCACACGTGCACGATGGCACGTTTGATCTGTTCAACCCAACGCAACATCCATCCATGTATTCGAGTTGTAATTTTACATCATCCTCATCATCGTGGTCGTCATCATGTATCGTGGCAGATACAGAGAGGGAGAGATGGTATTATTGATGTTGGAGTGGAGGGCAAACTGTTGATGTACATCTCACGGCGACGCGAGGAGAGGAAAAGGCAAAACAGAGGAGGAGGAGGAGGAGGAGAAAGAGAATAGGCGAAGGAATGACTGATGGAGGCCCCAGTCTGCACGATGCCATCCTCTCGGCGGCCACCATTTGCAACCTCGTGGCTCCCTAGCACGTGGACACGTGCCTCGCAAACCCTACTCCCCTCCCAGCTGTATAAGTACTCCCACACCCCCACCCCTCCTCCCTCCCAATTCAAACACGCCTGCCTTGCCGCTCCGATCGATCCTCCACACCGGCAAACCTGGCCGGTGGTGCCCTCGGCGGCGGCGGCAGCAGCACCCAAAGCCGCCAGCCATGTGCAACACAAAGTCTCCTTCTCCTCTCAACGACGCCACCCAACTCTCCACTCCCACCGCCACAACCCCCTTGGAGCCCATTCTTCATCCCTCCCACGGGGAAGACATCCGCAGATGGCCAACTCCTTCCGAGGTATATTATGCACTAATTAATCGCACCCAGCTGCCCGTATACATATGTATACATGAGGCGCGCAGATCATACATGCATGTTAATTTCTAGATGCATACACACACACACACACACATGCATAGTCGACATTCATCCGTGGATTATATATATAATAAACAAATATATATATATATCCATCGATCCACACGCACCATATATATATATGACGACCACAGTGGAAAAGTTGCAATGCATGGATGAGAAAAGAAGATCAAGAAGAAGATAATTTTAATCTGGCCGGATCACTAAAGTGCAGACCATACCATGTATATATATATATGTAGATGTTGTTGCAGCTGGCTATTACAATTATTATTCGTAGAAGGAAAGGTGAACGTACTGATGATGACGACGATGCGGCTGGTTTATTAATTTGATGGATTCAGGCGACGGAGGAAATGAGGGCGATCGGGAGGATCTCCGTACCGGCGGCGCTAACAGGCCTGGTGCTCTACTCCCGCTCCATGATCTCCATGCTCTTCCTGGGGTCCCTGGGAGAGCTTGAGCTGGCCGGGGGTTCGCTCTCCATCGGCTTCGCCAACATCACCGGCTACTCGGTGCTGTACGGGCTTGCCATGGGGATGGAGCCCATCTGCGGGCAGGCCTTCGGGGCGAAGCAAAGGAAGCTCATGACTCTGGCTCTGCAGAAGACGGTGCTGCTCCTGCTGTCCGCCTCCGTCCCCATCTGCCTCCTCTGGTTCAACGTCCGCCGCATACTTGTGGGGTGTGGGCAGGACGAAGAGATCTCCTCCATCGCCGGCTTCTTCCTCGCCTTCGCCTCCCCGGACCTCTTCCTCCTGTCCTTCCTCCACCCACTCCGAGTCTACCTCCGGGCGCAGAGCGTGACGCTCCCCCTCACCTACTGTTCCACCATCTCCGTCGTCCTCCACGTCCCCATCAACTACCTCCTGGTCGTGCACCTCCGAATGGGCGTCGCCGGCGTGGCGCTTGCCATGGTCTGGACCGACGTCAACCTCCTCCTCTTCCTCCTCCTCTACCTCACGTGCTTCTCCCGCGCTGGCGGCGGCGACTCCTGTGCACGCCCCGCCGTGGAATGCTTCCGCGGCTGGCCCATGCTCCTCCGCCTCGCTCTTCCCACCTGCGCCTCGGTGTGCCTGGAGTGGTGGTGGTACGAGCTCATGATCATGCTTTGTGGCCTCCTGCCCAACCCCAAGGCCACCGTCGCTTCCATGGGCATCCTCATCCAAACCACTTCCCTGGTCTACGTCTTCCCCTCCTCCCTCGGCGTCGGCGTGTCCACCAGGGTTGGCAACGAGCTCGGCGCCAACCGCCCGGCTAAGGCCCGCGCCTCCGCCCTCGTCTCCCTCGCTTGCTCCGTCGCCATGGGGCTTGCGGCCATGGCGTTCACCACGTCGGTCAGGCACCAATGGGGGAAGCTCTTCACCAAGGACGTCGACATACTGCAACTGACCGCCGTGGCGCTTCCCATCGCTGGCCTCTGCGAACTTGGCAACTGCCCACAGACGACCGGGTGCGGCGTGCTGCGCGGCAGCGCACGCCCCACCGTCGGCGCCAACATCAACTTTGGGTCCTTCTACCTGGTTGGGATGCCCGTGGGCATGGTGCTGGCGTTCGTCGCAGGGATGGGATTCGCAGGGCTGTGGTTGGGCATGCTTGCCGCACAGGCCACATGCGCCGCCATGATGTTGTTTGTCACGGCCAGGATGGATTGGTCGGCTGAGGCGGAGAGAGCAAGGGAGCTAACCAAAGCTTCTTCTTCTACCTCTATTTCATGCAGTGGCGGCGGCCCAAATCATGACATGGGAGCAACCACATGTACAGGCGCGGCTTCTGCAACCCATACCCATGATCCCAACAAGAAGAAGGTGCAGCCTGATTTGGAGGAGATCTTGTGTACCACTGAGGTGGCTGCTGCTAAGGCAAGCATCATCCCACTGGAGATTGATCCTCTCATTCCTCCTACTTAATACATACATATATATATATATATATGTATTTATTAACCCACTCCTGGGATCATATTAAGAAGAATCCATTCTTCTTCGATTTTCTCCTTGAATTTGTATGTTAATTTGGAGTAGATTAATTAATTATGTGATGTTGGATCCCCTTTTGGGTGGGACGGACTGTTGCAGAACAAGCTAGGGAAACCTTCTTCTAACTAGCTACCTTTAGCTTGCTGCATGTATTTCTTCTTGTGATCGAATATATATGTTTATTTTTGACCTTTAATTATTGATAAAACTCTAGCTTCTTATATTATATATATGTAAATCTACCGTATACGATTCTTTTCTACCTGTACTTGTAGCTCCGGCCTGCACTGATCAAAAACTGTGTGCCATGAATGATAGAGATAGAGATAGAGATAGAGAGAGGAATGTTGATGGGGCCGTCCTGCTGTCCTCCTTGTTCCCTTCCATTTCTGCTCCCCAAAGTAACAGCCATTCATGAGGATCAACCAAGGAAAACACCCAAGTGGGTACAACAACATTTACATACTAGCAACAAGCATGACATGTATAATTAAAGTCGACGTGCGTAGTTAAAGAGCAGTAGTCGTGGTTAAGTATCTCAGAGTGATTAATTAATTAAAGCAGTATATATATGTGAAGGACAGGACAGATTAATCATCAAAGTGCGGTACAGTACGTGCCCACCCACCATAAATGAACCATCTTTCACGCTTGCTTGCTGCTTCCGAAGAGGCATCCTCCCTTGCAGCACAAACACGAAACATGTCTTTAAGCGTTCGATGGCGACAACTTAATTAATTTATTAGTTATAATGCGTATCGATCTGTATCCATGTTTGAAACAGGAACATATATAGCATTGGCAACATTCAGGAAATTAAAAATTATCCAAAAATTAAATTACACATATATTTAAGATAAAAAATGCATGAATTTATATATATATATATATATATATATTGTAATAAAATCAAAGAAAATTTGTTTTTTTTCGAAAAAAAACAAACTCATTAGCGCAACAACTTTTTTTTTGTAAAATTAAAATTGGCAGACAACAGCACCTAAGAAATTCGTTTGATAATAGGGTACTTTGTTGATCATATATATATATATATATATGTAGTTCTATAAATTATGAAGTAAAGATTTATATATAAGATTTTATATACGTATATAAATTTATAAGAAATTAAAACAGTTCGTTTTAGAATGCACCCACGTCTCACGCCTATCAATTGAATGGCAATACTAAAAGAGAAGACTAAGGCACGGTGAACGTATATTACTTCCTCTACACGAAGTAATATATGGATAACGAAACTTACAGATCAAAGAACAACAACAAAGCAATTAATATTGATACTGGTGTCTAATGGATCAATAAACGTACCACGTTCTTCTCCTCTGGTTGTAACTGTGCCATGCATGTCTATGATGGGAATGAATAAAAACAAGAGAAAAGCCACCAGGAGGACCATTACAAACCCAGCAATTATTGTTTCCGCTACTTTCTCGGGAAAATAATTGATGCTAGTATAGGGAGGACTTTTCCAAACCCTAACCCTAATCTGTGGACGGGAAACCCTTCCACGTCCAAAAATCTATCCATGGCAGTCCAGCTCCATCACGTCACAGGCCATGTACTGCTTCTTCTTTTCTTTTCTTTTCCCCTTCAAAGAAAATCATACATATGAATGTGTCTGATCAGACATATACATATGAATGTGTCTGATCAGACATATTCATGTCTCATCCGAGTACACCTCCTTTTTCTTTCTTTTTTCTTTTCTTTTTGATAATAAGATATTTTAATTTTAAAAATTATAAAAAATTAGAATTGAATAGAGTAAAATCAATAAGATTAAACTTCACAGTAAGTTGTGTGTATGGTAAAAACTTATACATAAAGGTTTGTAGTGAAAATGGTGCGTGAAAGTTTATATAAAATTGACTCTTGGTCATATATCTCCCCTAATTCTAATTGGACAATTAAAAAAGATGTACCGGTCATTATATACAAATTTTAATACTAGTCTTCGTTCAAATTTTCTATACGTCAATACTAATACTAGTCTTCTTCATGGATAACTTGGCATCTCATCTCTTCTCTCTTTCAAGTAAAATTAATCGTTCGTGAACTCATGCAATTGTTTCTGTACTAAAATTTGAGGCTAAGTGTTCGTTCGACAAAAAAGAGTTGTGTTTTATTTACTATTTACCTCTAATTTTTTATAATAATTTACCAATTATTAAAACAGATTTTTACGGTAATTTTTTTATAGAAAAACTTAAAACCCAATACATAGGGGTCATATCGGTTGGGGCTCAGACGTGTAGGTGAATACGCGATAGTTGTTGTTTTACGTATTTTATTACGTAAATACATGTTAATAAAAATAAATTAAAAAAACGGTTGAAAACATATTAATTACAACAACAAAAAAGTGTGGCTGGGTTTACAAATAAGCATTCCATCGTACATTGAAAACATATTAGAATTGTGTGGGAGCAAAAGTCAAGAGGAGTTTCGTAAATAATGTTAGAATTGTATAATAAATTATACTGTGAAAATTTATATACGAAATTTTTCTTGCGTCAATTAAAGAGTCGAAAGTTAATGGTGAGCTGACATTTGATGTGATTATAATAAATTTAAGTTGTATTGTTATTTGAGTAGTAATATAATTTAAATGTAAAATAAAATTATTTAAAATATAAGAATATTAATGTGATTAAAAAATACGATGAAAAATTACGAAAAGAGTATATTAAAAAACCTACACGTTATCACGATGATGAAAGTAATTTTGGAAATAATGAAGAGTGGTTTGAGGTTGGTTTTGGTAACTTTAGGTTCTAAAAATGATAATATAATCGAAAATAATAAAATAAACGAAATTAAATTTTACGTTAGATGATCGCGGGCACCGTCCCATCGTCACATGTATAAATCCCAATCAACGAGATTGTTAATTTGACCTAAAGAGTAAAAAGAGCTGATTTGTTATGCACGTATACGTAGAATTAACGAAAAGGAATAAATAAAATAAAATTTATAGGAAAGTGTACTTACGGGGGATTTGTACCAACAGAATTAAGAGAAATTAAATCAAAGAGAATTCAATTTTGTCTAATATAAGTGTTTGTATGGATCTTTTCTAATAAAATTCAATTCCTTCGTAGAATTAATATAAAATGGGGTTTAAAATTTAATTCCAACCTCCTTCATAGGATATCTTGTAGCTTTTGCATCTCTCAACAAGTTAATAGTTAAAATTTAAAATATATTGACTTTTTACTATTTTTAAAATAAAAAATAAATTCAATTCTGTCCAATTCCATTACATGCACAAACATTAAAAATTCAAATTTTATTCAATTCTACGAGGTGCACAAACATCTCTTCGTTGAATTCAATTCTGATAATTCATTTCTGTCTAATTCTATATAAACAAACGGACATTTAATGGAATTAAATAGAATTATGAATTCTGGTGTAGTTTTAAAAATTAATCAACAAAAAGTATATCATGTAATTGAATAATTTTCTATTATTTTTGTAATATATAGTTGATATTATTCCTCAATATCTTAATAAAGATATTAACTCCAATGTAACAACAAAAACATGTAGCGTTTCACATATATGTGTGTGCGTGTGTGTGTGAAACTAGAATGACGTGTTTATTCATCCTATAGTTTATTCCTATAATTCAAATAATACCAATGGTTCGTTGGAACCACATGAGGCATACTTATTGTCTTCTACATATTTTTATTCATATAATATATATATATATATATATATAGTGACAGATAATGATGTCAATTAATACATTAATTAATTATGATCCAAATCTTGTTACAAGTAACTGTAAATATTGTTGGTTTTGACGGTCAACTACCGAACCATCTTAGTTGGTTATATCTTTTTTGAATATCTTGCAATGAAATCTTAACAAGAAAAAAGAAAAATGTAGGTAATAGAAATACAATGCATGTTGGCATGAAAAGTAGGGTTTGACAATATCGAATTTGTATTTTTGAAAAATAAGAAAAATAGTAAAAAAAATAACTTATTATTTCTCACAATTTTTCCTTATTTTGTTGTACTTTCCAAAAACAATTAAACTCCTCCCAAACTGTATAATCAAAATCCAACCATCCAGGGATATATGAATTTGGAATAGAATTTGATTCCCACGCATGCCACTTTATATATCCTTTTGAAAAAATGGTAAAGAAAAAAGAGGAATTTGTTCGAACAGTCCGTGCATCGATGGATCATGTTGACCGGCCTGCAGATTTCGAGATCGAGAAACATCACAGCCAAGCTTTCTTATTTTCTATGATCAAAAAAGGGGGCGCGGGGGCGGTGGCATATCATATCGACATATGCATGCATGTATGTGTTATCGCATATTAATCTGCACTACCGTCGGTTGTGATACAAATGTCAGTCAAAGTCACACCAAACGGAAATTATCATTGCCGAGGTAGATTCTCGATTATACGCGTATGCGGTGCGCGGTCGTGCGAGCTGACGAACGCAACACGTTACGTGTCGATAGAAGGGTGCGGGTACGCACGTGGACGCGCACTTAATTAACAGCCTTGGCCGGCTTGGCCGGCCGGCCGTCCGCACGACGCACGTACGCAACGGCAACCGTCGCCTTCACGTTGCACCTCAACAACCGCACATCTCGAACCAGGCGGTGGCTCCCACGTCCATACTAATCGAGGTAGATACCTTTTTACTTTGTTAAAATTAATTAATTTAATTTATTGGTGAAAAAAAAATTAAAGTTATTATAATTATAATGACATAATAATTTTCAAATATAACTTTTTTATATTTTTTCGTTATGACTTTTAATCACCTTAATATTAAAAAATATAATTTTAATATTCTACGTATTTTATTTAAATATTAAAATAAATGCAAACATTACAATACAAATTTATTGTTTGTAAACACAGCTCTAAAATTTACCCTTTTTCACTATCAACCTGAGTTTTAATCCACTATATTATTTTTAATGTAAAATTATATTATCTTGTGAGCCTTCTATAAATTGATTTCAGTCTACGTGTATAAATTAATTTTGATATTACGATAAAATCTATTTTACTAAATTAATTAATTAATATAAAAAAAATTAATTAACTTATAATTATTATAAAAATCTTAATCTACTATGTTATTTATAATATGTGATTATATTATCCAATACGTCATTCCGATCGACGTCCATATCCGTAGGACGGTGGCTCTAAACTAACGTATATCGACTGATGGGTACCACACGTCGACCTTCGACCTTACTCCTCCCGCCCGGCGACGTCATTCCATCAATTCGTTCGTTGGTTTCCAAGATGTGACGATAATCTAAATTTAACAGATGCATATATGGTACGTAGGTATTAACAGATGGACTACATCGAGCGCTGTTTCGAAGGGAACGTGGCGATGACGAGGTTGACAGCTTCCGGTCGTCTTCGGTTCCACGTAAAAGCAACGGGGGGCCCTGTCGACGACCGGCCGGCGGGAATCAAAGCCGGGCGTGTTACGTTCATTCGGTCCAAGCGTACGTCCAGGGAAGGCTGCCGGCCGGGAAACGATCGAAGTGAGAGCTTGGGCCCGGTTGAGTACTGATCGATGATGAGCAGAAATGGGTCCACACGACTGCTGCGCTGTCACCGCTGTGGCATGTGGGGTTTCCAACAGAGAAGGCGTCAGTGATGTTTTGGCAAATCATCCATCGAATCTGCTTCTTCCAAACCCAACCTCACCCTGCATTAACCGTTCGGATTAAATGCCACTAATGAATATAATCACTTATTAATTTCTTCTTCTGTGATACTATTTTGTTTAAATTATATTTATTACACACCTTCATTTTTATTATTATTATAATCTTAACCGTAAACAATAATATTTATCAAATAACTTTAATATTTTACATAAAAAATATTATACTAAAAATTTATATCGTAAATCATATAATTTATTAAAAAACATAAACATCACTTCTTAAACAAACACAACTTATATTTGACTGCATACATTTGATGAAGCGTACCACAACTTAATTCATTCCTTTTTTTGTTAATCAAATACAACAGGTATATATATATATACTCAAAGCTCACTTGGCTATTTCTGTACTTTTCGATTTTTAAATCTAATTTTTCGGGAATTGGATAGAAATTAGCTTTTGAAATGTTCAATTAATCTATGGTTAATTCTAAACCTCTAAAAAAAAACAAAACATCCAAACCTCTAGTTCTCCAATCTGGACCCTACGAATATATTGTAAAGGTTACTCAAAGTTGAAATAATGTGCTTCGAGTTCAAAGTGACTTGACTGACCGGGTGCTAGTACTTTTCATTTTATACAATGTTAGACGATAATCATTCAAATTAATTTGGAGTAATTTTATATAATTAGGAAAAAATATAAAAAAAAGGATCTTGGTAAAAGAAATTGCTCTCATTGAGATTTGAACTCAAGACCTCCCGCTTACTAAACGGGTGCTCTAACCAACTGAGCTATGAGAGCTTCTTGAGAGCATGGTGTTAATGTTTGGTAAAATCCAATATTTGTTTTCTTGTTTTTCGAATTGCAAACCATCGGCTCCATGTTCATTCCATACTGGGCTCTTGTTGGGGCAAATAGAGGAGGTCGCTGCTGGCCGGAGACCACCGCTACGACCCCCCATTGGCCATCATGAAGACATGCATGCCTGGTAAACAAGGAAACAAGTTCGGGTATATGAAGGGAGGGAATGAAAAGCAGTACGTACAAGCTCGTCTAAGAAAGATCAAGAAGGAGAGTAACGCTGCTATTATACTCATGGCATTCTTCCTCCTCCCGATGTGCATTTGTTGCGCTCTTGGAAGCAGACATGGTGACGACTGTCAAAACGAGACTGAACATCTACAGTGATGATCAGTCACCTTCTCCCAGGAGATTCCTCCCATACATACATATATATATATATATAATATAGCTGTGGAAGATGATGCACAGGGACAAATATGTTATGCATGTATCAGACCCAGATTCCTTCCTATTCTGCTCAATTGCAGAAAGGGTAGTTTCCAACTCAGATTTAATCATCTATTACATAAATGCATGTATATATGTATGTATTGATAATGACAACGTCTTTAAGATCTTATCCCTTGTATTATTAAAGTGGATACCAACTGCAATCATCTATACCTGCCACATTATTGATTGCTTAAAATGTCTCTTCAACAATGATAGGACCTCGCTGACTCACTGAAACCCATGCAATGATAATCACCCACCATGTTAATTAATTGTTTAGGATTTATTTTTTGTAACCATTAACATAACCAAAGTACACAATTTTTTTTAAGAGTAATAGCACGCAGGTACACGATTGAAGGGATCGGCTCCATCAGCACGGTTACATGCACATTTGATAAACACAATTGTTACACTCAGGTACACAATTTTTAAAAAATTATAAATATTTTATATTTAACATTTCAAACATAATTTTTTGATGATCGAAGAAAGTTAAACAAGATATGCAAAGTTAGGAAAATGTATCGTGATAAAGTTTTCACTAATTACATAAATTTTTTCAACTTAGATGAAAAATAACAAAAAAAATTTATATTTACAGTGACGAAAAAAATTAAAATTTTCTGAAATACAAAAATACCTAAAAATTCAAAAATAATTTCAAAAATTTCCAAAAGA
>JAMKPZ010001674.1:0-47804 GCA_024699675.1 Amphibolis antarctica | reverse complement strand
CGCATGGCGACCCGCACGGATCCCTCACGCACCTGCCGATCGCCGTCAGACATCGCATGGCGACCCGCACGGATCCCTCACGCACCTGCCGATCGCAGAGCCTCGATCGCCCATCGTAGGAAGCCCTAAACTCCCTTGCCGCACTTTAGTCGAGATGTAAAAGTGCAATTTTTGCAATCTTTAGCTTCATTTGGTACGGTTCTTATCCTAATCAAAAATTATTTGAGAAATTTTTAATTTAATTTAATTTTTTAAAAATATATTTAGTTTTTCCTAAGTATTTTTTCAAACGAAGCCTTTATAAATGCAGAGTTTTGCAGTCTTGGAAAAATTAACTAATGAGAAATGTATGTGATGTATCAAGTATGTTAATTTATTTTCGTTGCAATTATTCTCGATAGATTTCACTAATGGGAAAATTGACAAATGTACGTTAATTTATTCACAAATGCATTATTAAAAATGTATGTTAATTTATTCACAATATTTTTTATAATAAAAATTATTTTTAAAAATATAAAAACATCAAAATTAGAACATTATAAATATTTTTAAACATTTTCAAAATCATTTTTAATAAAAAATAACTCTTCAAATCTCGTTAAAAATATTTATAAAAAAAACTCTTTAAGGGTAAATTTAAAAGTTTATAAAAGTCACTATTCTAATAAATAAATATAATTTTAAACTACCACTCTTCTTTGTTCCTTCAAGTAACTATAATATTACTTAAAAACTTAAGCGGTTTTAACTTTTTCTAATTTTTAAAATCATTCTCAATTTATTATTGCTGATGCATTTTAATTTGTATAAATTTTTATCATTCGAATTATTATATAATTTTAACTTCGTTTACGAAATTAACTTTAATTTTAAATTTATTTAACTTACGAAATTTAAAAAAAATCTACAAATGTACCAAAATAATATTTTAAAGTTGAAATAAAGTAATAAACGTATCCTTTTAACACATTTGTAAAAAAAACGATGGATATTAATATAAGAAAAAACGGACGAGGTACGTAAAAAAGCCAGCGCCGCTGGGCAGGACAGGGGCAGAAAAGATCAAAGGGCTCAAAATGCAACACGAAGCAGTGAAGGCCGCAGTCCTTTTGCACGCTCACTGGTGCGCTCACCTCTCTCTCCGCCCCCATACCATTCAATGCAGAGCCATGGAAATTTGGGCTGCTGCTGCTGCTTCTTCCTCCTCTCCTGCACCTCCTGGATCTCTGCCAGCCACCACTTCCCCTCCTCCCCCGCTAACTCTCAAGCCCCCACGCCTTGCACCGCATGCGCGCAGCAATTAATCTTTTTCTCCACAATTTCCTCTCCTCAATCCGTCGCCTGACGACCACCATGCAGATCGAAGCGAACAAACGCGCCCCCCGCCACGGCCAGCCGGCCCATCTGGAACGTTGGTGTGCTCGATCGGGTGGGTGACAAGACGTGCCCTTGCATGGCGGGGTTCACGAGGCGGCGCTGAAAGGTGGCGGCTACAGGCGGGGGATTCGGTACCAAAACGAGATCTTTCTATCTTCCACAATGTACGTGATACGCCCTCCTCCCTATCTATATATCTAGGTATCTTCCTAGCTTGCGGAGATATTAAAGATGAGGGAAGAAAAGTCGTCGCTTGGTCTCCCCTCAACCTTCTATTTCCTCTCATCTGTCTCGCACGCTCGTGCCAGCGAAGCCAACAAGCCCCTCCAGTTCCCGAAGCCAATATGGGTTCTCCTCAGAAGCCCCTCTCTGCAGTGCACGGCTGGAGCAGTACTACCACCACCGCTACTGCTGCTACTGCTCTGTGATTATGCCGAATCACACAAACACATATGCTGTGCGCCTCCTGTTTGACATGATTATCTTATTATTAGGATTTGTATAAATTCATATATACATTGTTGATCAATTATATATATATGTGTGTGTGTGTGTGTGTGAATATGTAATAGTTTTTTTAACTTTAGAAATAAGAAAAAGTACTTTTTGCATCAAACGAAAAAAATAAATGTATAATTTGAAAATAAGATGAAATTTTCTTAAAAATCTTTTATGTCATCAAGATGAGACCGTAGTCATGGATGTGCATCTTTAATTAACGAGAATTACCAACATCTTTCCTTACTTGTAAATAATTAATCAAACCGAATTGTTGTAATTCATTGTTTGTGACAAGACGTTCAGAAAAAGAGGGAAAAAAGGGCAGATGGATGGGGAGTTCCCCCGGGCGTTGGTGGTGAGCGGCTGTATGTTGGGAATGAACCCTGCAGATGTTCGAAAGCACTGCATCAATTGGAGACGAGAGGTAGAGAGGGAGAATGAAAGGAAAGGTCCGCAGAGGATCCAACCAGCAGAGCCAAATCTTTGTGTCATTTCCCGAGGGGGGTCACTCCATGCAGGCTGAGAGCTGCGAACCGTGACGTTCTATAAATTCTAGGGTTTTTTGATTCTCACATGCGCGCTTATTTTAAAAATTTACATTTTACTCCCCACACACGCACACACACAGACCATGTCATGCAATAATGGACAGTACCCAAAAAACGATGGTCATGCATGCGTGTTCTAAGGCCACATCGAGCTCCTCGATTAGGGAGGGGGAGGAACATGTGTTCATCCCTGAAATCGAGACCACGCCAATGGTAGAGTGACTTCCGAAGGGCACCCTTGTTGGCTTGTTCGCATCCGGCGAATTAATTTTTAATCGATCAGTCCGAGACGCCTTCGTTCGTTCGTACGATGGATTTATTGCTGTTAATCAATTAATCTCGCTCGCAATGTGATTAATTACTTTAATGCGAAACAAAGCAAAGCATGTTATGGACGCGCGGCGTTGGAAATGTTGGATCGTATTCCCTACGTACGCGGCCGTCGAAGCGCGCGAATGATTATTTGCGTAATTATCCATTAACGACAAATTAATAAAACCAATAATGATGACGTACGTACGTAGTTAATGCTTTTCCTCGTTTCGTAGGAAACGCTGAAAAGAAAAGACAAAATAGCAAATTCGAAATCAACGGTCGCCTGCTATAATTTTGTATCTTTTGGAGGGTTTAATTTTACAGAAGAAGAATTTTTTTTAAAATTTAATTTTTTAAATGTATGTGTATTTTGAAAAATTTGAAAAAAAATTTTCAAATTTTTTCATCTATAAGTTTTTTCCATCATTTCATTCAAAAAAAAAAACGACATACTTTCTTGATTCCGTGCGTCTTGCTCAACATCATGAACTCGTAATTATAAAGAAAATATAAAATTAATTTTTTAAAATTTTCACAACAAACAATTCTAAAATTTTTGTCATTTTCTAATTTTTCTTTTTCTTTTCTTTTCCTAAATTTTCATCTCATATTTCTAACGTACAAAAATAGACCCTTAGAAATCTTGGTAAACAAAAATTTTGAACTTTTTTTGAATTTACAGATATTTGTATATTCCAAAAAATGTGAAAAATTTTAAATTTTTTTATCATTATAAGTATAATTTTTTTTGATTATTTTTCACCTATTAAGTCAAGAAAATTATTACAATTAACAAAAATTTCTTCATAATACACTCCCTAACTTTGTGTCTTTCTCAACAATATCACTAAATTCGTAATTATACAAAAAAGTATTAACTTTGAAATATTAAAATATAAAATATTTAAATTTTTTTAAAAATTAATTTTTTAAAATTTCTATAACACACGCCAAATGTTAAAAAATTTTAAATTTATATTTCTCAAATTTTTAACCTACATAAACGAATTTTAATATAATAATTTAAAAGAAAAAAAATAAAACTTCGTACGAGAACACCCAAACCCACACAATCGCGTATGTACACTTGTGCCGCCCACGCCTGCATGCAAACGATGATCTCCTCTCTCTATAAATACGACACCACTGGGTCTCACCGCCGGAGCGCCGGTCGACGAGGGATGGCGTCGGAGGAGGAGAAGAGCTGTTCGAGCTCGTCGGCGAGCACCCGGTGGAACCCCACCAGGGAGCAGATAAGCATGCTGGAGGCGATGTACAGGCAAGGGATACGGACCCCCACGGCGGATGAGATACAGCAGATAGCCCGGAAGCTGAGGGAGTTCGGTAGCATCGAAGGCAAGAACGTGTTCTACTGGTTCCAGAACCACAAGGCTAGGCAGAGGCAGAAGCAGAAGCAGGAGAGCATCGCCTGCTTCAACAGGTTCCTGCGAAGGGCCGCTGCGGTGTCTCCCGTCCCCTTCTTGCCCCATCCCCTTAGCCTCCCACCACCCGTTTGCACCAGCAATAATGGTATATATATGCATGTATGATGTGCTTTTGCAATTAATATATATATCTTGGCTTGCTCTTGTCCTCACCTTATCTATTCCTTCTCCTCCTTCTGCCATGTACATGTTCCAGCCGTTTGCGGTCCATATTGCCATGCTCATGCGAGTCTAGCAATTGGGTACCATCCACCATTACCTAACATGCTGGTTCCTGGGCTGCCGCCCTCCATACCTACAGACTCCGAGCTTCAATGGATCGCGAGCACCACCAACGTAAGAGGAGGGTATGTTCCCATTGATTCTCCCAGAGTGAAAGATGCAGGCAGCCAAGAGACGCTTCAGCTGTTCCCTCTGCACCCAACTGGCATCTTGGAGGAGAGATCCGCCATCTCTTCCATTATTCACTCCACATCCACCGATTCCAACACCTTCTCGGTGGAGGAAGCAGAACTACAAGTAGCAGAGGAAGGAGGAAGAGGATTTGGTAGCAAGCCGGTGCTCAATTTCTTGTGACTATTTGTCTACACCAAGACGTACATCTGGTCTTCTCAGTAGCCCCCAGCAAGCCCATCCTTCTGCAACGTGGGTTGTGTTTTCGTTCCAAGAAAAACAACACCATGTATGAATAGTTTGACTTCAACATCGTTCACCAATATTTTTACTCTCTCATTCTGAGAAAAATGATTTTCAGTAAATTTTTAGATGAAAAAAAAGGAAAAATAATTTTGATAATAAAAAAGTAAATTTAAAAAATTTGAATATCACGTAAAAATAGATAAACGATGTCTTGAATTTTTACATATTCGACTGCGTCCTTGAAAATTTAAAGCTGTTAGCTGTTCTGACTTGTAGTCTTGCAGGGAATGAGTTGTCATTCTTTCGTCCTCGTCTGCTCGTCTACTAAAAACAATGGCCCGCCCTTGCTGTCGCTGTAGGCTGTGGGTTATATAATTTAACTGGACGATTTTTATAATTTTTTGCGTGATAAACTATTCATATTTTCCGCAATATTTAAACCTGCAAAATAAATTCAAAATTTATTTATTTCCTACAATCTCAACACATCACATGTTTCGTTGTGACGTGTTAAATGCCACAAACATAAAAATAAATACGCAAATTTACGTAGTGTTACAGCTGGAAATATACTCTTATATTAATAATTTTAACTAAAAAGAGCTGCGTCGACGTGTGAGCCACGTCATTCAATCGTCTTCCTCGTGTCTCGTGAAGTATTCCGCTTTCGGTGCATTATCACACGGTTTCTTAATTTTTTAATTTTGATTTTGATTTTTTTTTTCCATTATCACTCGGTTGATAATAATTTGGTGCTCCTTGTCCAAACACACATTTTTTTTAAGAAAAAATGAAAAACTCATTATTTTTAAAAATGATCTATAATGTTTGGTTTTTTTTGAAAGATAGATATCATCGAAAGATAGGAAGAAAGAGAGCCTCGAGATGTTGAAGGAATTTCAGCATTCCCTTTGTATTAGATCGCTTTATAATGTTTGCTTGTAAACAAAAATTGCATTACAATAATTACATTTTTAGATCAAAATTTTGTTTTCAACGAAATTATATTTTTTATAGAGACAATTCCTTTCTTATTACGAGAGATTTGTATTTTTGAAAAATACAAAAAATTATAGTAAATGTTGGAAAATAATAAGTTAAAATTTTCATATTTTTCAAAGACCATCATTTCAATTCTTAAGGAAATTAATCCATTTAATAATAAGTAGATGAATTTTCTAGTAATTTTTCTAATATCAGTTTGATTTCTATTTTTAAATACATCGAAAGGTTTAAATTGTTGTATATTTTGTATTTTTAGATCACTAGATAAGTTTTGATCCTTGATTTAGAGATATCATAGAATTCAACACTTTTTTTGTTAACTTTTAATTATTAATTATAAAATAAAAGTAATATATAATTTGGAACAGGCTGAAAACTTTAAAAATAAATATAGCTTTCGATCAGTTTGAATTAGGTTGCAGTATTATTATATTATAAATTAAGTAATTATAAAATTATAGTTATATTTAAAATTAAAATATTAAATAAATATTGATGGTAGTATTTTTAGCCGACTTTTAATCAACTAATACCTCATCTTTCATAGTAGAGTATTTTCAGCACTTTAATTTTCCACTTCCCAAGTTCTACCATCGTGATAAATTTATATTACATTTATAGTATCTATCAATCTTTATTATTGATAAATTTTAAGTTAATATATTTAAATTATAAGAAAAATACTTACTATTTATTTTATTATTCTTAATTTTAACTTTTTGACTCTACGGTAGGTAAAATTAAAAGTAAATGTACTTTAAACGTAATAGATTTATCAAATTTTTTGAAAAAATTATTTTCTAGATACAGAAACATACAAGTCCCACATAATTCTCTATACAAACCAAGAAGAAGACAAATGAAATTGAGTATTGACCCTACCAAATCTTATTTGGGGGTAGTGGATTTTGTATACAAAAAAACTTAAATATTTAAGTATCTGTACATTTTAAAAAATTTGAATTTTTTTTTGCAATTTCTCCTATATTAGGTTGAAAATATTCTTGTAATTAACAAAAATTTTATCATAACATACTTTCTTGACATCGTACATTTTCTCTAATTTTTCTTAATCATTGTTAAACTCATGATTATAAGAAAATGTAAAATTATATTTAAAATGTTAAAATATAAAAAAATTATAAAATTTTTTAAATTAATTTTTTAAAATTTTCACAATATTTACAAATATTTTTAAAATTTTTCTATTTTCTAATATATATTTTTTTAATTTCAAAATTTCAGATTTTCGATACCCATAGAGAGCACTAATAACATCCACTGAACAAGAAGTTGCAATCAGTCGTACACTCCACTCCCTCTGGTGGCAAACCAAACACAGGGTTGAGTTTGGGCATGTTGAAATTCATGGGAGAGGAAGACACACTCAAAACTGAGATTAAACAAACATCACATTTTATTTCCCAATGATTGATCAAAACTAGATGACGATATAAAACTCACCAGTGCTTCTCACCGGATGGGAAAGTATAATCTCCGCTGGATTGCGAACACCACAGAGGTGGATGCCGATGCAAAAGAATCTCTTGATGTCGGGCAAGCCTTCTCTGCACCCATGCATCAACCTCAAAAATGATACAAAGGAGATGGTTGGCAGCTCAAATATCTGTAGAGTCGGTGATTCCCAACTCAACACGCAGGGGCTTCAGTCCTGGCTCTCCCAACAGGCTAAATGCAGCAAAACCATAGTAGGAATGATAAAGATCTGGGAACCGATTCTGTGGGAACTTTTTGAAGCCACCGTACTGGTTTAAAAGGTGAAAGAAACAGTGCAATGACCACCCAAAAACAAAACGGGAGTTATATAATGCACAGGTGTAACAAAAGGAAATACAATCCCCGGGATTGGCAAGAAAGCAGAAACGAACGTAAAGCAACCTCGTTGAAGAAATTCTCAGCACCCAACATTTTCAAGACTCCACAGACCCTGGCAATCGAAGAACAATATCTCAAAACAGGCCCTAATGGATTGAGTGACTGACTGTATTTGGATTCACTAATCTTCTCACCAAAATGCATAGCATGTATCACTTTCCTTGTTTCGTCTACCTTGGAATCCACCATCAACTGCTTGCCTCTACGAAAAAGGAAACTTACCATCTCAGCAAAATAAGTCTCATCTTCATATATGGGGAATTTCAATCATGTTTGAACACAATTCACCGTAACAGAAATTTGAAATATAACTGGAGTTGGGGATATAAATCCTCTTCTTTTATGCATTGTAAAAAGTTAAAATCAATGAAATAAATTTAAAAAGGAAATGGAAAATCAATTAAAAAAAGAGAAATAGGAAAATAGGAAACACAACCAAAAAACAGAATAATGAAAAGAAGTGCATGACCATTATACATTGTTTCAAAAAAAATGGCATTGAAATGCTGTTTAAACAGTTTTAAACCCAAACTTTTTATTTTTATAAGAAAAGGAAAAAAAACTAAGAAAAATTGGTAACAAATTTTTTTTAGTAAAATGTTAAAATGATGACAAACTGGTATTGGTTGAGATGGTTAAATGGATAATTGAATCGATATCAGATTATATGAGCGTATATGTATATTTACTATTAAAAAATCTAAAAACTAAAAGCCTAAAAACCCTCCTTGCGTGTGTGTTTGAAGCTCCTGCCACACACCCCCTTGCATGAAGGCTCATCTCGTCATCAATGCACTCTCTCACATGAAGCCACTGGTCCTTTCCTGCTGGTTTTCTCCCATTTGCAACTCTGTAAGAGGATTTCATAGCTGTACTCCTCCCTCGTCTTGCAATTTTGGCAATATTTAGTTAAGAGAGGTATATTTTTATTTTTTAATAAATATTTTAGAAATAATCGTGCATATTGATGTCAATCAAATATATTTCTTAATTATATTGCCTGTGATTTAATTACAATTTACAACTTGTAACATGTAACTTTATAGTTATATTTATTTTTATTAATTTTATATTATTATCCCTATCTTCAAAAAGCACATTTTACAATGATGTGAGGAATAATTAATGTACTTTTTTTCATAAATTAGAAACTATCATGTAGTCATATTTATTATTAAGAAGCATTTTTATCACTGGCACCCACAACAAATTGTTGTGGATGCCAAAACTTAACAAGCCGCACGCCCCTGCATGGGGTGTAGGGGTCATGCAAGGCTGGGAAGAGGATAGATGTAGGGGTCATGCAAGGTTGGGAGTGGGAGAAATGGCTAAAGATGTAATCTCAGCCATTTATCATCAATACCTACAACAATTTTGATATAGATCCCTACATTTGCATTTTTCTCTTATTATCTATTTTTCAAAACATTGGCATTGTAAGACTACATTAGGAATAATTTATGAAATTCTTTTTCCCTCTAGTAATCATTCCACAATCCTCCAAAAAAAAATTGCAAAGTTTTCTATACAACATAAAATAAAAAACCAAATCCCTTTTGTGATACTAGTAAAGTTTGAAATTTGGAACAAATAATTTACAAAGGATAATATTTGGGTATGGTTGGAAGGTCCTGGCTCAAAGGATCTAGCTACAAAGGTTTTTTAATCAAAAATTCAAATTTTCTGTTTTTCTCATCGCTTCTTTTATTCCTTTGAATTTTCAAAATTTACATTTTTTTCAATTAATGAAAACTTTGATCCACACTTGAATGATGGACCAGACACTCACCTCTAAGTCTGAACCGTTTGGAAAAAAATTCCATATAATAAAATTGAGCTCAAAACATTATCCACTTCCATAAAAAAATTATCACTTCACAGAACCATAAAATAGTTAAAATATTATGCAACCAAACTATCATCTTGTAGGAAGATGTATTATTGCTGAAATTGCCATGATGATAGTAAGGAAGGAAGTTGCAGAATGCAAAAGCACAATTGCCATGATATAATCATGTCTACATTATTGAATGATATAAACCTAAATCAGAAGAGTAAACTACCTGTAAGGCCCACTCCAGTAGTGATGGAATGTCAATAACTGAACATGCAGTAGATTTTGATAAAGGATCTGCCTCTATAAAGCCCATGAGTTGGAGAGATGCAATTGCACAAAAGGTTGCTCCGCCTGAATCACAGGGTCAGATGTGGATGTGAAGTGTCAAAAAAAGGAGAAAGGTAGGCATCTATGTTTGATTTCAACAAATGAAATCATTGTAATCAACCCACAGGCCACAATGAACCCAAGTGATGGTTTTCACATCTGCTGCATCCATGGAGAGAGAAATATAGAATGAAATTCGTCAAGTAATGCGCATATAAGTTTAACATTCCCAGGATTGCAGAAAATCAAAAGCCTATAGATGCCATAAAATTTGTGCTAAACATGGATAAAATGTAAACTCGTAGTATACTTGCCATTAGATGGATGAAAATGAAGCTGTAAGAATTTGTTTCTTAGAAAATATTCCATGAAAAATGATTTTTCGATTTCAATGTGTTGATGTGCATATATAGGCAATTCAGAAAACACTTACCATGAGATTCTGAACCCGGTACTAGGCCAAATCCACCATCATAGGACTAAAAAAGGAAAAAAGGACCATATGACAAAATTGCATTGTGAAAAAACAAAAAAGAAAGAACTTAATGAAGAAATATAAAAGGGTCCAAGAAACTTCACCAACCTGACATCTAGAAATATACTCCCTCGCCTTTTCTTTGTTGATTCCTTCCCAATTGTTTAACAAGGAGCAAATGGCAGCTGAGACATTGAATTTCAGAAATGATAAGATTGTGGCTATATTTGACAAAGAACAAAAACAAAACATGATAAATGTTTACCTGCACAGTATACAAATCGAAGATCCTTTTCAGCTCCTATGCAAATTGGCATAAAGCTGACAAGAAACAATGAAACATGTTTTTCGTACTTCTAAAATTTTCTTATCATGAAAGCTAGAAATCCTGTACGTTCAATATAACTGAGAAAAATAAAACAATAACTTTCCCTTCATTTATCAAAGCTCAACAATAAACAAAATAATCTCAAGAAGAAATTGTCTTAAAAATGCCTAAACTAAAGCTGCAAGTATACCTTCCATCTGGTTGCTGAAGATTTTTCATTGATAGCACAATTGTATCAGAATCAAGATTTGACATATTGTACCCAATGATCTTCAATATTGCTAGCGCAGAATAGGTGCTAGCTAAATGACTCCGATTGTAAGATAAATCCCGCCGCTGTAATGAGAAACGACAAATAATTGTTGTTATCATAAAAAGATATGTGTGTGTGAAATCACATTACGTAATTAAAGATTAATGAGAAGATACCATTGTATCGTGTATTGGAAAATGAGAAGTTTTGGACCCATGAAATCCATAAAATTGACCTGTGGAAAAAGAAAGTATCTGTTAAACAATATACACGGGACCGATATACATTCGGAAAGAGTTGTTACTTGGTAAAATTCACACCATCATGAACATCATTGGTATTATTTTCTGGATGTACTTGAAATGATAACACCCAATTCGCAACTTGATCTTTGTCGATCTAGATTAAAGAAAACTCAATCATAAGTCGGAGAGAGTATCATGCAGGAAGATAGACTATCAAAAATCGACCATATATTGCCAAACAAAAGAAGAGTAACTGATTAACATATCAAGAATATAACAGTGGGAAATCACCCGACAAAACACTAATTTAAAACCAAGTCGAGCACAACGACCCTAGAGCAAAAACACTTCACTAATTCCAGAATCAATCAAAAAGCCATTTCCTGAAACACTTGTAGATTCCCTTGGAAGTCGACGACTCCACATCAAAGACTGTTCATTTTAACAATGGAAAAGCTTGAAACACAACAAACTACCGAAAGAAACGAGAGCGGAAGGATCGAATCAATATCATACGCGATCTAGTGCACCGAGGATATCGAGGCCGGAGACGACGAAGTAGGCGAGGGTGAGGTGGTTGATTTCTTGGTTCTCGTACTCCGACGGGAGCAATTGGTAGTTCATCTCCATTAACCTAACATGTCGTTGCACATCGAAGAACCCAAAGGTGCCGCCGCCCTCATCATCGGAGAAGTCCATCGACCCGTCACCGAGCGTCGGAGCTTCAGCTTTCTCCTTCGAAAGCGGTGCGTTTGGGAACTTCGCAATTTGTCATGTATCAAAAAACTAATTCTCGCATCAAGTTGTTCTTTTTTAATTTTAAGTCATTTATATAGAAAAATAACTTTGCAAATGTGTCTAATCTAAGTCATTTGATTGAGACATAGAAAAGATAAGCGTGAGTAGTGATAACATGGATGATGGCAATCATAGATAATGACAAACCTTTCTTCCTTTTTTTCTCTTTCTTTTTTGGTCGTAAATCAAATCTCCATTGCATGAAAGTTTTCTTCCCCTTCTCCTTTAATAGTGAATCAGATCTCCACCATATGACAGCCTTCTTCCCCTTCTCCCTTGGTGCATCTAAACTTCTACTTGCGAACAAGCTCTGTAAGCACCCACATAAGTGACTTCTGTAGGTGCCCGATCTAGGTTGTTCGATCTTGATCAGAGGGTTGTGGAAGGGGTGAGCGCGAGCAGCAATGGAGCAGGCGAGCGCAAGTAGCAATGGAGCGGGTGAGCGCAAGGGTGACGATGGATGGTGACCATGGGGGTGAGGGTGATAATGTAAGCAATGCCAATTCATTGCTGGGGAGAAAGGGAAGAAAACTTCCGTGCGATAGAGATTTAATTCATTACCGAGGAAGAAAGGGAATCCGTCATTGCCCATGGTTGCCGTTGCCCGCACTGGGATTCTACAGGAAGAAGAAGTCTACTTAGATGCTTTGGCAGATTTTCCTTAGCTGGATAGTGGATCTTCCATTCGTGCTAGCGGATATTCCTCTGTTGGACAATGGAACTTCTGTTTGCAAGTAGAAGCTTGGATACACTGGTAGGTATTCTTCTGCTAAATAGTGGAACTTCCGTTCATGCAGTGGAGATTCGATTCACTACTTGGGGAGAAGAGGAAGAAAGCTTCCGTGCGGTGGAGATCCAATTCACTGCTAGGGAAGAAGGAGAAGAAGGGTCCGCCATTGCCCATGTTGTTGCCACTTGCGCTTGCCCGCTCTGTCACTACTCGTGCTTGCCCCTTCTTTGGCTGTTAGATTTTGATTGGATAGCTCAGATCGAATACCCACAGAAATCACTTCTGTGGATACATATAGAGCGATTTTCCCTTATATATATAGAGAGAGAGAGATCAAAGAGAAATTTAAAGGACAATGAAAGTGATATTCAAAGAAGCGATAATACATTACAAAAATCTTAATAGGAACATTTATGACTTTTTGATCAATGGAAGTGGAGGGGAAGAAACCATTGTTGAAGCAGTCAAACATAGTACTCTATAGATACAAGTTCAGGAATATTAGTTAGACGGTAGAGATTACAGTATACATAGAAAGGAAAATCAAAGTCATACTGGTTAGATGAATTATTGAAAAGTTTAAATGATTTAGATTTAATTTAAATCATTGAATTAAGGTATCATTAGAAAAGTAACGTGCAAAATTTTCCTTTTTATATATAAATTTTTACGTAATTTTAAAATTATTTTTAACTTAAAAAAAATAAAAAAATAAGTAAAAACCGACTAACGCAACCCGTAAAAATGTCAACTCAGATGGGCCTTGGCCAGCCCGGTCTTTATCAGTCGAGTAGTGAAGTCTGCTTCGACCAAGTAGGCTCTCTTTCTAGAAAAGCCTTTATCTGACAGCCTGTTGCTTGCATTTCTACCCGTGGTTTATTGTTTTTTTTGAAAAATCAAAGTAATTTTTTTAAAAATAAAATTAAAATATTTTTATTTTTTAATATCTTATATATACATTATTCCATAGAAAAATACACAAAATATTAAAATATTTACATGTCTAGTTATAATTAATACATAAATATAAATATAGTCATAATTATGTGATGAATTTATTTATCTAGAACATGTCTAGTGTAATAAAAATATTTTATTATATATTTAATACTATAAATTCACATATATAAAACAAACATTAATTATATCGGTGTGGGCCTGGTCGGGCCGAAATGTGTGCTGGGCCATATCAGCTCACGTCGGTCCGACCCGATTAATGCAATTATAACTTTAAAAGTATGACGACGACGATGATGATGTATACGTACAAATAAATATTATTGATCATATTCTCAATTTATAAATCTAGATTTCACATTTATATGGCATTTTTCATTGTTGTGTGTTTGTGTTTTGAATGTGAATGGAGTATTAAAGGAACGATACCAGAAAGAAGAAGATCAATATTTGTTAGGTCTAATATAGATCATTGTGTTCTAAATTTGAATTAGAGGGTAGAAGAGCAAGATTTAATTTTGATTAAGGGGTATTATTCTAGGCTTTTCGCTTATCAATGAACTTAGATATGTGTGTTTCGAGTAAAAAGTTAGTTTAAAATTTTAATTCGATTTGGGTTATATTTAGTAAGATTTTTTTATTATAAATAATTCATCACTTAGATTACCTTCGAGAAAAAAGAGTTGACTCCATTTATCATGTAATCTTAACTTTCTGTGATAATTTTTTTAAGAAAAAAACATTTGTTAAAAACTTGAAAACTTTTTTTGTCTCAAACTTTTACCCTAATTTTGCACCCTCCCCTCTCCATTCTTCTCTTTAACGATGACGACTCACATTTTCCCTTGTTGTCATTGGCGATAATGACAAGAAATATATTTTTTACGTAAATATGTGAAAAATACTTTTAATAATAAAATGTTTAAAAAATTATAAAAATAGTTAATACATAAATTTGAAAAAATGTCTATGAAAAACACTACAACAAATTAAAACAATTCCAACAAAATGTTGGTTCAAAAAGTGTTAAAATAGAAATGTTGAAATAAAAATGTTCATATTTTATAAAAACTTGAAAAAAAAATAAGTTTAAAAATACTTGTAAAAATACCCTAACAAAAAAATAAATCCAAAAAATACTGTCCAAAAGTTACTCTTCCAACTACTTGAATAATAATAATAATAATAATAACCGTCCAAAAAATATGCACGCAAATATGGGGAAACACCGAAAAAAATTGAACCAAAAAAAAACGCAACTATCGAAGGTCTTGAAGTTTACATTTTTTTTTAAAATTATATAATTTATAATATAAATATTTTTATATAATTTTTAATGTAAAATATTGAAATTATTTGTTAAATATTACTATAGTTCATTATGATGTATAATAAAAAATTGAAGTATATAATAAATAAACTTTATAACAAATGGACTCTAAGATAATACTAGTAACATATCCTGTGTTATTAAACCTACTTGATTTAATTTTAACTTTTTTTGAATCTTTAAAAATTACTTTTAGCGTAATTATTATTATATAAATTTTAATATATAAATTATTATTATTTAAATTACTATATAATTATCATATAATTTTAATTCTATTTAAAAAATAATTTTAACTTTAATTTTATTTAACTTTTAAAATATAAAATAATTGTTAACAAACGTTTGTTGATGTTATCTAATATAAAAACTATCATTATTAAAAAAACATAAATTTAAAATTAAATAAAAATATTAAGAAAACATAAGACATGACGAGGCTCCGGTCCAGACAGACCAAATCCACATCTTTCAAAGCCACCGTACGTTGTCCAACTGCCACATTTCATCGAACAGGTCTCGTGCATCTTGGCTGTTCCGCATTCTCCAAGTACACACACCCGGAACTTCCCCGGCCCAAGATGCATGGGAGCAACAAGGCCGCGCTGTTTTCGGTCGCCGAGAGGTGCAAGGTATATCCAGATGTTTCTCAGAAAACAAGTTGTGTCACACTCGACAAATGACAGCTTATCTGGCCCAGAGGATGCACGGCCTTTCTTAGTTTTGTTTGATGGATCGAGTGGAGTGCCTTTACTTGATTGTGGTTTGATAGTTTGAATGAGGTCTGCTCTTTTGCTTGCAGAATATCTTGGCTTCCAACTGCCAGGCATTTCTTCACACTATCAAGGCAGATGCCAAGGGGAGGTAATGTATCGTTTGGTCACTCCCTGTTCTCTGTGTGCTTGGGGTGATGGTAAGGCTACGACAATGTTTCTGCTGAAAACTTAGTCTGGCCGAGTAGTTACTTCCATTGGTTGTTCCACTGGTTCGTTTAGAACACAGTTTGTTCTACCTGTCCATCAACCAAAATGATTTTAGTTGATCATGTTTTATCTAGGAGAGAATCTATCAAAAAATTTCATGGTTCTTGAAAAGGGGAAACAGGATTGCCTCAAACGAACCTACAAAGTGCACTGGCCTGCCTTTCCTTTTAATTTTTGCATTGTGGCTAGGCCAGGACTTTTTTTTTCAATAATGACAGTGTTTTTACATTCTCCAATATTTGAATCTTAAATAGAATTATGAGTACCGTTGTTTCCAGCTACTTGAACTATTTTAATTGGTTTCTAGGCCGATACTTGTAATCATTATAAAAAGTATGGAAGAAAGCTTAAACCTTTGTTAATGTTGAGTTACCATGACAAGAAGTTAGTGATGCTAGAGGTCATGATAGATTAAGTCATGATCAATTGTAGCAATGAACTGGTTATATCAAAGGACAAAATGGGCCAAGTTATGAGTCTAGTAATCACCTGCTCGTAGCGAAAGTCATAAGTAGCAAAGGCTAATTTGGGGTCAAGTTACACCTAGAGTGGTGAGTTAAGTTACACTCAAATAGTTGTGTAGTATTGCTAACTACCTATAAGGAAGTGTTACATCCTTATTATCATTTTGAACTTTTGGTATAATAGCAACATCTGATTCTAACAAGTGACATCAAAGTCAAGGATCACAAGTTTGAATCCCAACAAGCGATGTTGGAGGGGGAGGAATTGTTAAGTGACTATGGTGAAGGGCTAGTGATGTCAGAGGCAATGATAAACCAAGTTATAATCAACCATAGTAGGTGATTATGTTAGAGGCCAGGATAGTCCAAGTCACAAGCCCAGTAATTGCCTACTCATGGTGGAGGTTGTTAGTGGTGAAGGTCAGGTTAAGGTCAAGTCACACTTAGAGTGATGAAATAAGTTACACTCGAATAACTACGTAGTATTACTGACTACTTATAAGGAGGTATTACATCTTCATTATTAGTTCAAACTTTTAGTGTAATGGTAGCATCCGATCCTAATAGTTAAAACCTATTTTCTAATTAATTTAGCAATATAGTGCAAGATGCCAATGATGATTATGTCCTTGAAAGAATGTTCATGCCTACCATGTTTAGGTTTGTACTTAAAATTGTAGTTCTATTAACTTTTTTTAAAAAAAACATTTTTAAAACAATATACTTTCTATTAAAGTTTAACTCAAAACTAATTGATAATAAGAGAATGGAATACCACGATATAAGGGCCCAAAACCTCCACATTCTTAGCAATGAGAGAGTATCCAACCTCTCTTCCGCACTTAGAGTGACCTCAGGCCTGTTAGTGAATTTATTATCTTATTGGTTTTGATGATGAAAAGTTTAAGCATTTTAAGTTTATTTTTACTTAATGTATTTTGATAATGAAAGACTTAAAGTATATTTTATTTCTGTAAAACTGTAAATGTTCCGGTTAAACCGAAAAATATTAGGTCTAAACCGTATACACATTGGCCATACAAGTTACTTACATTGATGTTTATTTTGAATTTATTGTCTTGGTTTAACTGTTAAACTTTTGGTCAAACTAATAAATACTGTTGGTTTAAACCGTGAAAATATCAATGATACCATTTCTTTATTTGTATTGTTCTTATAATTTTCTTATGTATTTATGCAGGAATTACAAAAAAACTCCAAATATCAATATTTTATATGTTATTTTTCTGAAAAAACTATATAATTCCAAGCACAATTTCAAACATAGCCTAAAAATGAGAGTTTTGCAACATTCCATCTGTCAGGCTTATAATCTTCTTATGCTTGTTATCAATATACTTCTGCAGCAAGGATGAAATTCACAGCTCAAAGGTCAAGTGCTTGATCAAGAAGGGAAAACCATATATATGGATTCCAGAGAAAGACTTGCACAATGTGGTATTTGATCTTTATGGACGCCTTTTTTAGTCTCAACATTGAATGATTATCAATCGCATAATTAGAGTCTTCAACCAGAAACAGTTCAGATATCCATTCATTGAACAATATGCTTTTGAATGTCTCATCTCTCCTTGTCTTCTGACCATTTTTTTTTAAATTTCTGTGTTCTTCAATAATTCTCTCATCTGATTTCAAACTACACTAAACATGATGGCATTTGATGACATCGTTGCAATCCATCAACAATTTTTTTTTTTAACTTTGAAACATATGCACTCCTTATTTTCTTTCTACAATATTTGCATCAAGTATTTTTCTTTGGGTTTAGAGCTTTTGTATTTATTGTCTTTTTACAGATTTTATATAACCAATTACCAATGGTACTTATTAGAGATTTGCATGGTTGCATATTCTACAGAGAATGCATTTTTTGTGTTGGTTAAATACAAAAATGACTGTCATTCAACTTCCTATTTTGCAGAATACTATAATTGACGAGCGTGGATCACTATCTGTTTGCAGCCCTATTCCAGGACCATTGCGTGGGCTGCTTAGATCACTAAACATGGTTTGTCTTGTTTACTTAAGTAAATTGTTTTCTCCTATAACTTACATATTATTATATTGGGATATATCATTCTCTCTAATGATAAAATTGACATCCTCACTTCTCTTTTTCTCATGTAAGATACTAACAGCATGTACCCTATCTTTAATTTTTTTCCCCTTCCTAGATTCTTGAGAGTAAATTCATACCATTATCTTCAAAATTTGGGAATGCAACTGACCTAAATAATTATTTGGATAAATGACGATCACCTTTGTATATGTATAATTGTTTTCTTGGTTTATTCAGGTAATTTAATGGATTTCGTACTTTTCACCTTCAATATCTGCTTTTATAATATCCTCAAAAAACCATTTTTTATGGCATCCTATCTCTTCTCATAGAATACTTAATGACATGATTTAAAGTCTGTAAATGCATAGAGTTAAACAATTAGATTCAGCATATAATCTTGCAATGTCTTTCCCAACTTGTTATCTTTTGTGATGATATTGGACAAACCCATAATCACGACAATAGCTTTATAATCTTCCACGATGCAGGCTCCAGCTCGAGTTGCTTTTGCTGGAGATGTTACACGCCTTGCAGATGAGAAGGTTGGGATTTAAATCTGAATGATAGAACTCATCATATGAGTGCAAAATTTGTACTCATTTTGCAAAGAAATGTTGATATTTTGTTACTAAGTGACCATCATCATGACACACTTTACATTTTGCATTATTAGAATCATAGCATTTGCCAAGGTTACTAATCACGATTTGATCATTTACTCACACTTTTAGATAGGGCCATTATACTTTTGCATATTCATGGAATCATCATGGTTTAGGCTGGTATTTACTGCCAAAATATCTTTAGATGTGGTTTATTGAAGTGATCACTTTTAATAAATCATTGATTAGTCAAGTCTATCTTTCTTTATTGTTTCTGTCTCCAGTTTCAAAATGCAGAAAAAATTCTTGAAGAAGCTGTATCAACAGAATATAAAACAGTCAGTGAGGCCAGCTATTCGGTTTCTAGTATATTAAAATCTGCTGGTAGTGGTTGCAGATCCATAAGCGAAAACCTTCAGGAGGTACTTGATGAGATTGAGAAGTACGCTGTTTACAGGTTCCATGTCAGGTAAACATTCCAATAGTCTTTTTGTGATATATAATTCAAAAATAATAATAGATTCATCAGCATGCATAAGGGTAAATATATCACTTCATGTTGACCTCATGCATTTAAATATTCTTTTTCCCTTACTAAAACATAATTTCAATTCTATTCCAATGAATCAAAGATGATAATGTGATTTTGCTTGCTGATGCAAAAAAGCTGACTGAGTTCTCTGGAGTCCAGCTCAGCATGTTGCTCTGGGCTAACACAACTCCTGCTATTTTTTGTGGTGTCGGCTGGACTTCAAACATGGATTCATCAAATTAGCATGCATTTAAGGACAAATATGGCACTTCGTGGTAACCTCATGCATTTAACTATTCTTTTTCCCTCACTAAAATGTAGTTATAATTATAATTCTATTCTAATGAATCAAATATAATGGTGTGATTTTGTCTACCGATGCAAACCAGCTGACTGGGTTTTCTGTAGTCCAGCTCGGCATTTTGCTCCGTGCTAACACAAACCCTACCATTTTTCTATCATGGGATGGACTTCGGACCACTTTGATGTTCTGGTTAGTTTTGGAATTGTCACTCTGAAGTGGCCCTTAGCAAAAATCCATCAAACAATTTCTTTAAGAAAAAAATAAGTGCCAAATGTAGAACTCAATGTCATTCTGGGTTTGAGCTTCTTTATCCAACAATATTATTGTAGTGATTTTATTATTATGCATAGTTTCATAATAAATATTTCATAATAAATATATCAAGATCCATGCCAACTAAGCAAGACTTGGTGTTTTCTAGCCCCAAACCAACTGAGCCTATCAAATCTCTAATCAAAGAAAATTGTCACTCTACTCTTTATCATAAACCTCAGGAAGTATTATAGATTCTCTAGCAACTTGCACCAAAGACTAAATGAGTATTCAAATATTGCCCCAAAATTTATATCCACGATAAACTAGCCATGGAGGGCATGTCGCCCCACAATTTCCTTCTAATCATTTATAAGAATCGATGGGTGCCTAGCTAAATATTAATCTGACTGGTGCCAAAATCATATTTAAGTTTGTTCTATAACTTAACTGGTTTAGCTAAATACTTTCTTTCTTAAAGGAATTAAACCTGATTTTGACAGTTGTAGACTTGTTAGCTCAGCCAAGAAAACCACAAATTTATCCAAGAGTTCAAACTTCAGATACAACAATATATCCATATAGGAAAATATATTTTCTTTATACATGAATCAACAATGTTGGGTTGTGGCATGTGATGTGTCTATCTGGTTAGTTTCATTCCATACTGCAAACATTCTCTGCAGATCATGTTCCTATATTGACAGTGGCAATGACATTCATGAAGTGGAACCAGATGATGTTCATGTATCTAAAGCTGACGTATTAGGTGGGATACCCAATTTACATTTTTGTTTTCCTTCAAAGAGCTCGTTGTTATCAATTCATGTTTTTTCAATTCGTCAGTAGTTTTACTGCTGCACCAGACACTTATCTCAGATTAATGCATCACAATTACAGCTGGTATTTGGTGTTTATATTTCTGGCTTCAGAGTCCACCATTTTCAACTATGTTGATTAGAATCATTAGACGCCTGCAAGAAGGATACACTCAATTGCTGATCCTTTTGCTTGCTTATTTACTTTTCTCCAGCACCATTATCTCAAAAGCTAATTGATGGAATCAATCAAAACGAGGCAAGGCGTCGTGCGTTGATGCTTCTTTGTCTTGTACACTTCAATGCAAATGCAAGGGTAACTCGTGCAAATTATTATCTTCTCATATTTTAAAGCTGCTGTACTTAAATATCTTTTTTAACTAGGAAATTGGTTGAGTAAGTCAGCCATTACCTATACGATCAATAAGAAAAAAAAAACATTAAATTCCTCAAGTTGAACACCCACAACTCTATTGTTGTTGTAGTTTAACTAATTGCAACTTGGTTCTTATAAAAATTTCTAGTTTTAATCTGATATTTATGTTTGTTTATGAAGGATGCACTGATGCTTGCCGTTGACACCAAAGGATTCGATGTCCTTGCAAAAGTTCCTCAATCGGCCGTAACCAATGGAGACAACAAGAGACAATGGCAAGAATTTCGGTTTACTTTCAAAGAAGAGGTTCCTAATGTGGAAATATTCTGCACTCTGCTAGTGGCCATGGAAGAGGAGGCTCTCAAGTACGTAAAAGGCTTCAGTGGTATCAGCTGATTTTCTGTCCAGGCAACCTCTACCATGTCCAAAATATACATGGAACAGGTGGACAGAGACTCTGTGCTGAAATTTGAGAACACCAATACCACTGAAATGTCCACATATGGCGTAGTGCTTGCTGGATGCTCTGATGATCTTAGTGCCTCATGGTTCCACAAGGGCGGCAGCAGCACGTGGTTCTAACTTTTCGTTGCAAGAGAAATCATATCGTGTATCATTACCACTACCTTGAAAAAGTATGTTCTCATTTAAGTTCACCTTGTCGATCTGGTTGCCCCAATAGAACAAAGCTACATATACAGGGATACCTATGCAATCATTTTTATTCCATACCGTGACTTCTAATGAAACCTCTATTTTTTAGTAAAAATTATGTTTTATATATAGTTTTCCACAACCTATCTTTTAGCTCGATTTTGTCTAATATGCCTAAGAGGCATTTAAACTGTTTGTTTACAATTCTAGTTTTAACTTCAGATTTTGTATTGTAACTAGAGTTGGATGAAATTATTAATCAAAGTTATGTTTGCTTAAAATTTTTGTAAGTTAATTATTGTATTGTTAGTCATTTATATTGCATAACATGATAATGTTTATTAACACTATTCATTAACTTTAACGATTGATAATTACAGGAGTTAAGATTTGATGAACGAACAAGATCTCAATAATAATTATTTTAGTTATCATATATATATATATATATATATATATATATATAGAACAGACCATTGTCAAACATATTATATATATGCGTCTAACTAGAAAAAGAAAAAGGTTAAAGTAGTAGCATTCAGCTGAAATTATGGGTCACAAAATTCTATACCCAAACCAACTCGAAATTTTCTACAAACTTGAAAAAGGCATCTGACGGCGCATGTGTCTGATTAGAGCCGTGCCTTCTTCTGCAACGATGCTTTTGTGGGTTTGGAGAATCCCCGAATATTCATCTTTATCTGCAGTCTAATCGATGATGGATGGTTGTCCCACGGAACATGATAAGCTCACCTTTTTGTCTAATGCTAATCTCTTGTCAGGAATTTGATTGATCTCACCTTACCATAAAATCTCATTAAAATCGTAGATTCTAGTTTGTTAAAATCAATTATTATTTGATCAAAAAAAAGTTTCCAAGTAATATATATAAAAGTTTAAATTTTACTTATTAATTTTGACGTAAGACTACTTTTCACAACAAAAATACAAAAAACCTTGATGGAAAGATCCCTAGAATTTTACCTCCAAGAAATTTTAATACCCAAATATGGAAATTTAAAAAAAAAAAAATGAAAGAACGAAGAAAGAAAAACAAGGCCTAGAAAACATACAAGTACTCATATATAATTGCTCATGTACCAGTATCTTAAACTACGACCTTATGATCTGAAAAGGCAATAAAATTATTAAATCACGCAACCTTAACAATCACGTTAAATTTCTAACCCCATATATAATAATTGTCTATTACCCTAAACCTTAAGGTCCTTAACTACTTCGATCTCATCCCCAGATATATAAATCACAGATACCGTGATCATAAAAAATTACGATGCACTACAACCTATCTACTCCTTTTCATATCACTAATTAACAAAGTCAATTAATAAAACAAAACAAAGTATTACTTAATGATGATAAATTAATCTAACCGTCATTTTTCTTCTTCCATGATAATATATTGCATCCGTTAAAAAATTCGATTGTTTTGATAAAAAAATATTTCAATCCGCGTCAGATGGGGGACCAGGGAATGTCCACCCACCTCACTTGTTTTTTTTTTCCAATTCTCATCTTTTTTTTCTAAGAAAAGATTTTTCCTTCCCACCAACCACGGGAGGACACGTGTGTCGCTGGTTGTCACGTCACGTGGACGCCTTTTCATTCGACAGATTCCACAGCATCCCACTCGTCTCCCACCATAATTCAACTGTAGGTTATATATATATATATATTTCGGATAGAGTCGAAAGAGGCACATTTGTAAATGTGGAAGGGATCTATGATTTTATTTGTGAGTTGCATAGAAATTTTTGATATTTTTATTTTTATATTTTATTTTTTATTATACATTACAATAGTATTTAATAATATTTATTAAATAATTTTAACATTTTATACTAAAAAATCATATCAAAATATTTACATTATAAATCAGATAATTTCTTGAAAAACGTAAATCTCACCGCACTTAATTTTACCACATAAATAAACATATTTTTGCACAAATTTTTATGTGTTATTATCACTACATAAAGTTTTATACACAAATTTTTATTTCATACTTTAATATGTAACTTTAACATCATTTGTGAAATTATTTTTAATTTTAACTCTTCGTAAGTGTTAAAATTGAAACTAAAGTTAGAATTCTGTTAATAAACAACATCAAAGTAAAAGATTTGAATTTAAGATATTAAAATTTAAAGAAATTTTCACAATCATTAGACTAACATTTCAATGATGAGGTCAGTAATCTTGTTAGGAATGATGATACGTGGTACAAAGAAATAAAAAAATAAATTTTAATTGTTTATTAAATTTTATCAATATAAACTAATAATCATCACTTTTTTTAAAAAAAAAAAACTAATTATCATCGATAAATGGCTGGTTGTGGTGCCATGCATGCATATATGTTTCAGGGGTATCTATTTTAAAAATTATTTTATTCTTTAAATTTATTTTATTTTTTTAATTATCTAATCTATACTGTACTCTATCATGTGTTAAAATTTTAACTTAATCTAAGTAATATTCATTGTCATTTTTTAAAAAAAATTTAAAATGAGCCACAAATAAGGTAAATTAGCGTGTGACCAAAAAATTTTACAAAGTAAAAATTAAAATTAATTAATTTTTTTAAAAAAATTAATTTATCACGTAAAATAGTACTGTAAAAACTTCCAAGATATAAAAGAAAAAAAACGTGAGTTGAAAATATTAATCTTAAACCTTCAACCTTAAAAATATTAACTGTCAGACAAAATTCTACAAAGGTAGGAGAATCATTCTTGACGTGGACACATTCTTTTACGAGCATTAATAATTGTAAATTTATAAAAAATTTAAATAATATTTTCTTTTAAGTAGAAATTTAAATCGACCTTAAAATCTTAACAAATATTTTATAACCAACAAATTATCACTTAAATAACGTTGGACAATTCTTGGCGTACGTAGGTTTTGTTTGTTTTAACTTTAACTTTAATTTATATAAATTTTTAATATTATTATTATTATATAAACTTTAAGGTATAAATTTTCAATACTTTAATTATTATATAATTTTAATTTTATTTATTTTACTAACTTCATCTCTAACTCTTAAAGTTAATTAAGGTCTCATTTACTTATCACTCGTTCTAACTTACAGAATTATTTTTATTTTTACGATGATATTTTTAATTTTTAATACATTTATTTTATTATTTTAACTTAAAAATTATTTACTAAAAATCATTTTCAAAATACTTTTACTTACTTTAAAAATGATAAAAGAAGTTACGTAAACGCACCCTGAAATTCTCCCCATGACCCTACACACGTCTTCGTCAAGCGTTCGTCGTATTCGACAATTCCATGACGTTCACGACAATGCATACTGTTCACACGTTTCTCTCTTTTAAAGTGCATTTTAGACATGCCCAGCCTAACGTGAGCGAACAAATCATGACTTTTTCTTTTCCAGCTGTGGAGGGTTTTTTTTTTTTTTTTTCTCCACGCTTATTGTAGCTTAAATTTGACGTGGCACGAAGGGCCACGATTTTTATTTATTTATCTTTTTGCTTATCGGCCCATTTTCATTTTTCTTTAAAGAAATAAAAATTTAAATAAATAACATCTTAATTGCAGCACCACTAACGTAGAGAAAAATAAAATATTTTAGCCGTTAAAATAATCTCATATTAATAAATATAGGAAATAAATTTGACTTAATATATAAATTTTTTTATACTTATTATTAATTAATTTTAAGATAAAATTTTAATATAGCATCAGAGTCAATACATCCACTTGTAGACATTTATAGGCATAACAAAATTAAAAATAAATCATAAGTGAAAGGAAGTGTTAAATAGTCTTATATTGATAAATGTAAGAAATAAACTAAGTTTAATATTTAAAGAATTTTTTCAATCACTTAGAGTCAATTTGTGTCCATGAAATTCATGGGAATTGAATTGAAATAAATATAATTCTATGAACCTCTCAAAATGAATTCAATTCATTTTCGTCGATATTATTTACTATTTATTTTAGGACAGAAATAAAGTTTGAATTCATGAGTTATAAATTATTCAGAATTCAACTAATTTGAATTTTCTCACCTGCTTTCGTCTAATTGTCAGAATTTCTCGTTTCGTTCAATTTTGAGAGGTGCATAAATACCTTTATATTTAATTCATTTCCATCTAATTCAATTTCACTTAAAAAATGAATTTTTGTCAATTCATTTTTGACTAATTTTACATACACAAATGTGCCATTATTATCGATTGATTTTAAGATAAAATTTTAACAGAAGAAAAAAGAGAGGTACGTCATCCATCAAGATACAATTCAGAACAAAAAAGAACGAAAAAGCTACGAAGAGTAGACTTTTGTTCGTGTTTGTTTGTGATTTTAGAGAATTTTGTAAAAGTTAGGAGTTGATTTTAGAGAATTTCGTAAAATTTGTTGCATGAATAATTTTTTTATTGTAAAATGATAGGTATGAATTAATAAAATACCGAGTTAACCAGGAACAATACAATTTTACGTACACAATGGATAAAATGATCTACTTGTAATATATTAATTTACACCGACATCGCATATGTTTCATGATAAAAATAAGATAAATAAAATGGTCTGCTTGTAATATATTTATAATAATCTACTTGCAACATAAGAAAGCTCTATTTTGAAGTCGTTAAAATGTTTCTACACTTTCAGTAGTAACAGTAACAGAAATCAGTGTTCCTGAGATAAATGAGTACTAATTAATGTGCTTGTCTACAAATTGATTCTAACTTTATAAATATATCTAGTATTTTATGTGGATATAAATATTTCATTGTTGAACATTTATCAACAAAACAATATATTTACTGTTGCTTACTGAATTTATGATCGAACCGGTATTGATAATGTGCATAATATATATTTAATCTAGACTGCATATAAATATTGCTACATTGCAACCAATTGCAATTGTTTCTGTTAATGAACTCCAACATGTTTTTCTTTGAATCTTATTTGACATTTGCAAGTTAGTTTGATTCTCTGGATTTCATGAAGAAAGCCTCTATAGGGATTCTTGAAGCTCGATACTGATGCGGCAGTGTGTGGCGATATTACGGCTGGTGGTGGTGTTGTTCGTGATAGCTACGACAATCTTGTCATTGCTTTCTCTTCCTCGTACAACACCTTCGAGGGACTTTATGCTAAATTTTTAGCACTCTACGATGGTTTAATTTGCTCCTCTGCAAGGGCATGCATATCAATATGGTCACCATTCGGATTGAAATGGACATGCATATCTCTAGATTGTCATCCAACATGGCACCTGCCCTTTAATTTATACACAAACTATTCCACTTGGGATCGGATGTTGTATATATATATATACACGATCACCAGCAGTTGTGACTCCATTGATCACATTTTCAAGGAATGTAATTGTGTTGCAGATGGCTTAATTGGAGTATCAAAGTCTTTACTCAGATTAATACACCCTTTCTATCAATGTTGCCTTTCTTCCAATTACATGTAAAAGTCATTTCCATTTGGACGAATGAGGTATCCCTTCTTACAGAAAGGCATGCTGATTACTCTCTAGCAGGTCTATTTCTCTTTGTTAATTGGTCTATTTATTTTCCCATTTTGTTTATTTTCCTTGGACAATAGTCTCATATTGAATGAGTACAAATGTCAGATCCAATTTATATTATAATGGAGTCCCTTCTATCATCTAATTAGGTTTTGATGAGAAAGATCAATTTGGCCACAATTCTATCATTCCATCCTTTTCATTAAGAGAGGTTTTATTTTCTTTTAGGCCCTCACCCCATGAAAAGACCGGAGACTTGTATAGAAAACACCAATCACAATAACTTAATTCATAAGAAATATTAACGCTTGTAATTTTTATCAAAATTTAAAATTTAGCAAATATAAAAAGTATTATTATAAAAAAAACTATAGTATTACAAAAAATGTAGAAGTGTTCCTCAGAGCAGAGGTGCTCATCTCTAATTAAAGTTGTGTTTGTTAAAGGTTAAAGTGGTTCCAAACATACACAAAATTTATTAAATGTATTATTAAAGAGCTATAATAAATATTTTATTTATTAAATGTGTTAAAGAGCTATAATAGAAAAAATTCATTATTAAATATTTATTTTAAATTTAGTCTTTAAAATATCCTTTGTAACATGGAAAATTATTTATAAAATTAAAATATCATGCAATAAACAACTTATCAAATATTAATTACATTACATTGTAATATTTTTAAAAATAATTTTTAAAAAGTAAATTTGAAACTTTATAAAAATATCGTTTTAATAAACAAACATTACTTTTAAACTATGTTCTACTCTTTCTTACGAGACCTACTCTTTTAAAGTATAGTTACAAGCTTTGTTTGGTAATAGGGTAGGAAGCTCTGATTAAGTTGTATAGTTTATCATTTCATATAATTTGACCATTTTACCTCTACTTGGCACTTGTGTCTCACCTTGGTTCTCATGTCACTTAAATTTAGACACAAAAAAAATATATCGAAGCGATGACTTAATAGAAATTTAATAAGCACTAGTTCTTGAAAACTAGTGCTTCAAATAAGAGCAATCTAATTTCCAAGGGTAAGCTTGTCAATGGCTTTTTCAAGAGATCATTTTTATCATAAATCATAAATGTCGACGGGATTTAATTTGTATAGAGGTGCATGTAACTAGATTAAAGATAATAGTTGAGATTGAACATTAATCATTCGTCATTGACCTGTACGATCAATAATTTTTTTACTGTAAAAGTTAATATATTTTTTTTTTTTAAAAAAAATATTTTACCGCCGATAAAAGAAAAACTAATTAAAAACCCATGATTCAAACAAATAAAAGTTGGGAACCATTGAAGGTGGTGAGAACATTTTTAGTCATTAAATTTTAAATTTTAAATATACATTTAAATATAGATTTACGATTATACTTTTGAATCTTGACATTAACTGTAAAAAAACAAATTGAAAATTGCATCGCATCGATCACGTGAAAAATGTGACGGCCAGAGATCTCACGTCACCGAGCGGCATTTCTAGAAACCAGCTTGTTTTGACGAGTTTTAATTTTTCATTGTCATGGAAAATGGAAAATGGAAAATAGAAACTCATTCAAGTAAATTAATTATTCATATATGACAGATAGTTATTGGAAGATCTACATCAAAATTAATATGGGAGAATTTTGAATCGCGATCTTCATGAATCTAGCTAGCTAGCTACTATTCATAGGGAATAAAGAGCAATTCATATAGAAAAAAAATAATTTTTACAAAAGGGAAGATTAATTTCACATCTTCATGAATCAAAGTCGTAGTTATTCGTAAGAGAAAAATAATTATTCATTGATTGGAGACAAATGTACGATTTGTACTCCTGAAAATGATAAAAAATAAAAATGGTGAGAATTCAATTTTGTGGTCGTCTTTACCTAAAATCCTTGTACTTCAACAAAAATTATAGTTTAATCATCTTAAATTATAAAGTTATATATTTAATTTTTAAAATTTTAATTTCCATCCTACACAAACACCACCTGAATTTTCAAATTTGTCTATTTCTTGTCATGCATACAAACACTTTCACTGAAAATTAGTTTCTCATTATTTCCTAGTATTTTCATTTCCTATCGAAAATTAAATTACCATCATTTATTTTCTCATTATTTCTGCGCACAAACCACCAAAAAGTTAAATGCATGAGAAAGCTAAGACACTTACAACATATATAGGTATCCACATGGTACTGAATCATTTTTTTGACGAGTTGGAGAAGATTAGTATAATCAAGAGGTGCATTTGTGAAGTTATAAAAGGCCATGACAAAAATACAAAGAGTTCCTGTCAAGATAAATTAAAGTAGATTACAACACAACAAAAAAGATAAACAAGATTAGATATATAATTGCATCAACGTCAACCAAATCTACCAAACATGGAGTAGCTAGATCAAAAGGTCCCAAAGCAATTGGCGTTTGATCAGGAGCAGCAAGGTCAAGCGTGTCGAGAGTAGATTTTGTAGGTTTATAAGTTGCGAAACATCAACAGTAGATTCACTACCTAACACAAGAGTTTCTAACTAAAAAGAAGCTAAAGATAAAAGGTAAGTTGATATCAAGTTATATAATATCGAACTATTTAAAAAATATTTATTCTAAATATAATCACAAATTTTAATTAAATTGATATATTTAAATTATATAATAAGAATTTAAGTATTTAAGGTAGAGAGATATTGACAATTTGATCTTGTTTGTTAACAGAGCTTTTACTTCAATTTTAGTTTTAAGAACTGTAGAAAGTTAGGAGGTGTTTGTGCACTCAAAAAAGACGATAATAGAATTTATGGGAATTCACTTTCCCATTGATCATTTTTTAGACCCATTTGTGCAAACAGGAAATGATGAGAAACTGCAATCTCATCATTTTCTAACCCTTGTGTAATGAACATCATTTCTCACGTGTGATTTTCCACCATTTCACAAAATTTGTGTGTTTATGTTTGTACGTATGTGAATGTAATCAATAGCTTGATCCTATTATGCTTTCCTATCTATTTGCACAAGAGAAGGTGAGAAATCACATGTAGAAAATAATGCTTATTAAACAAAGGTTGAGAAAGGATGAGAATGTAATTTCTCACTATTTCTTATTTAGTCTAAAAAATAGTCAATGAAAAAGTGAATTCCATTCTCATCTTTTCTAAATACACAAACACTTCCAAAATGAGGATTTGTGCTTTTGAAATTAATGAGAATTATAGTAAAAAATGATGAAAATTTTTATCTATTATTTTTCATTATTTTACATAATTTTTTTATCATTTCTAAAAATACAAACCTTTCTTAAGGTGTGTTTGATAATAGAGAGCTTTAACTCTCTACAAACCTTTATATATTATTATTATTATACAAATTTAAATCTTACACATAAATCATATATTACTTTATAATTTACTATATAAATCTAACATCATTTACAAAATTATTCACAACTTTTTGAAATTGGCGGTGGGCACGCAAACTTGGACGACGGTGTGATGTGATCTAACCGTTTTATGGATGCGCGGAATTGGAAAATCCTTTTCAGAACGCAAAAGGGAAGGAAAGCACCGCATGGACTTGGGAACTTTCGGCGCCGAGACCACCATTTCAGAAGATTCTTCCTTCCGCGTTGTTTCTAAAAATTTATTTTTTTCCCATTTAATATATAAAATAATAGCAGCAACAACATCATCGATCATTAAATTACCAAGGAAAATACGCTGGGGGCAGTTAATAATTAATATGTAACCTGTATCATATATGCATATACGGTATCATATATGAAGTTATAATTAACCTGAAGCCATAAGTTATTAGAGATTTTTCAATCAATAAGATATCAAGTTCAAAAAAGAGAAATTTTTTTATAACTTTAGTAAGTTAAATGCATTAATTTACGCGATACTAATGTGAAATCACCAAAAGATCGGGGAGATAAAAGTTTAGACAAAAATAGGAGATAACAAGGTATAACTCAAGCGCTAACTCCAGAGACCAAGAAAGCTAAGAAAAATAATATAACCAGATAAAAAAATTAAGTATTATCATCAGAATTATCAAACAAATTTGTCCAACAAGTCATTTGAAAATAAAATTTATATGAGTTTTTACTACGTAAAATATATATTTTAACAAATAGTATAATAAAAATAAAAATTTTCACTGTAATTATTAATGAAGAAAATAGAAAAAAAATTTCTTATCTCAAAAATCACGTAGATGTAAAAAATATAAATTTTAAATTTACCTAAATTATTAACTTTATCAAGTAAAATCTTAAATTAACAAAAAAAACATAAAACTACTTGGATGAATGGGCAGAGTAACAGTAGATTGCGCACCGGGAGAAACATCGGCAGAGGGTCAGGTTGATTGAAAGAGAGAGAACATTGAGCATTGAACATTCTTTGTCGTTAACGCAAGCATGGGATTAGTTAGGGTTCGGGCAGGAGCTGCACGCGGTGTGGGGAGGAATGACAGGGAGGTGATCTCGAGATTCTCGACACTGAGAAAGAAGAAGCTTCAAGGTGACACTTGCAGTAAACCACTGACACACATGAAGCTTTTTCGTTTTTAATATACCACTCCATTCGGCCGTCCAGTTTTATTGGTCCTCCACCGACGAAAGATCTTCCGACGAGGGTTTTCGACATCCTCGATCCGGCCGGCCACTTCGTATCTATTCTGTAAAACCATGGTTACAGTACTCACGCGGTTACAACTTATAATATAAATCAATGCTGATGAAGATGCTTTTCTTACGATTGCAATTACAATTAAACGAACAGATTGATACCTGAAGAAATTAATTAATAAACCTTTTTGTTCGATCATCATTGTATATATATATATATATATATATATATATGTAGTTAATTAAGGATTTGAATTCGTAATTGCTAGATATACGTATATAATTAAAGCTAGCATGTCAAAGACGCTTAAAGGCTAAGGAATTCACCCTTCAACTCTCAACAATGCATTGTTATCTGAAGGGCAGGGAAATGGTAGTGGAGGTGATATAAAAACCCTTCCTTTTCTCGATCTTCCTTTCATTCTCTCTCTCTCTCTCTCTCTGCAACTCTTATGTGGATGTGATTCTCCACCATCTACAAAACCCCATTAACCTTTACCAAAAAGATCGAAGGAAGAAGCCCCAGCCATGGTTTATGCATCTATTCCTGCCTATCTTGATCCACCCAACTGGAACCAGGTGAGTCCTCCACTCCTCTTCCCCCTTTCTTCTCAATCCCTTAGCTTCTTCATCGAAAAAGCATAACAAAAGAAGCGGAGAACATAATATTCCAAAACCCTTTTCTCTACCACTCTTGGATAGTTGGATATACCGCTATTTGATTTCCTTGTGCCTTGTGTTTGATTTCTTGTCTCTTGCGTTTTTCTTTTTTTCTTGATTCTTCTATCTGTTGGCAACCTATAGCAGCAACAGCAGCAGCAGCACCACCAAGCTGGAGGAAGCGGTGTTGCACGAGGTACCGGCGGTGGAGGCGATGACGGTGCTCATCACCAACTTCTCGGTCCCGTGCCGCCACGGCCAGAAGGAGGAGGAGGAGGAGCAGCAGCAGCAGGAGGCGGCGGCGGTGTCACATCCGCCACAGTCAGGCCCGGGTCGATGGCCGACCGAGCTCGTCTGGCAAGGATCCCACAGCCGGAACCGGCGTTGAAGTGCCCGAGATGCGACTCCACCAACACCAAGTTCTGCTACTTCAACAACTACTCCCTATCGCAGCCACGGCACTTCTGCAAAACCTGCCGCCGGTACTGGACCCGCGGTGGCGCGCTGCGCAACGTCCCGGTCGGGGGAGGCTGTCGTCGCAACAAACGTAGCAAGAGTAGTACTTCTTCCAAGTCCTCCGCCTCCAACAGCCACACCGGGACGACGTCGACAGGCGCCGGAGGAGCACCAGGCGGGGCTGGTACAATTGCCTCCCACATATCGGCGCCGACGCAGCTGCCATTCATGTCTTCCTTACACCCTCTCTCCGACTATGGAGCCACAAGTATTGGGTTGAACTATGGCGGCCTACACAACATTAACGACACAACTGCCGTCGATTACCATCACATGGGAAGCAGCTCCGGGAGTATGGGACTGGAGCAGTGGAGGCTCCAGCAGCTCCAACAATTGCCTTTCTTTGCTGGGCTTGAACAGCAAACAACCGCTACGCCGCCGGCTCTAGGGCTGTACCAATTCGATACCCAGAGCGGAGTAGACGGCGCCACCTCGACGTTCGTCGGGCCATCTCATGGCATGGCGACGGCGGCGGGGCTAGCCACCCAGCTGGCTTCCGTGAAGGTGGAGGAGAGCCAACAAGGCCTGAATTTGTCAAGGCAATATCTGGGTATTCCTAGCAACGACCACTTCTGGAGTACTGGTGCCGCCACCGCCGGTGGCGGCAACGCTTCTGCAAGTGGCCTTACTACCACTTGCACCACCAACGCCGCCACTGCTGGTGCAGGCTGGATCACCACTGATCTCTCGGGCTTCAACTCAACTACAGCAACTGGAAACCTCCTATGATCCAGCACTACCATCAACTAATCCATATATCGATCGATCCTATCATGCATGCCACCTTATAAGAATTATGCTCGAATTTTTCCACGTCTTCGACGAAGAGCTCCTCGGCCGTCGGACGGCGACGACGGCTTTCTACCGATCCAAGAAAGTGGACGCCGACGGCTGTCACTTCACCAAGTACGGAGGAAGCTTGAACTACCAGCTAGTTTTTATTTCTTTCCTACGTATATCCATCTTCGTTTTTTTTTTTTTAATCTTTTAATTTGGTGTTGGTGGTGTATTTTTCTTCCTCGATCGATCTCCTCCTGTATTTCAATAGTTATGTCCATGTTTACATGAACGGGTCAATGAATTTATGGGGTTTGACAGCTCACATGAAGATATATTAGCTTTTATATATCGATCTGCAGATCAGCCATCCACACCAGCAATGTGCTGCTTAATTATTCTATTTCACTGCTCCTGTGTTCACAATCATATATTGGGCTTCACAACTTGCTAGCTAGCTACACACACATGCGGCTGCATGCTTCACATTTTTCAAATTAATGCCTAGCTTCATGATCGATCATATATATCTTCCTCATTGCAACAGCTGCCGATCTTCTCAGGATCATCATCAATATATATTACGTGCATGCTTTTATGCTGCCAACTCCAAGCAGCTAGCCTAATTAATTAACTAGGGTTGTGTGTCTTGTGTGTTTCATACTTGCACACCCCCTTGTAATACACAAGTTCACATCCTCTTGTAATACATTTATACTAGCAGTAATGTATAATAATAATGACGATCATAACAAGTAATGGTAGCAGCAGCAACAGCAAGATGCATGCTATCCTAACACTTTTAAGGAGGCTAATTTATATTAATTAATTCCAGGCCAACTGAAGGGGGATATGTGCTTTTGAAATCAGTGAGAAATGATGAAAAATGACGAAAATTTTGACATATTATTTTCGATCATTTCACATGATTTTCCATCATTTTCAAAAATACAAACCCCTTCTAAGGGTTTATTGAAGATTTTACCTTCTGAGGGTTTATTGAAGGTTTTAACTCCTACTGCGGGCTGAGTATATCATCGATCACTACATTTTCGCTACACTTGATGCTGTCAATTAAGCAGATCAAGCATGTTATGTTGTGGATCTGTGCAAATAACTAATACCCATGGTCAGGACATATATTGTTATCACCCTGAGTTATTGGGTTCGCTCAGATCTGTCGTTTAATTTGATGACATATAAATATTGTCAATGTTTTTCCTCCAGAATTTCAATATTATAACATAAAGAACATATATATATATCACATCCATTATCCATTATACCGTGCTCCCTTTCTCTCACTCTCTGATGATAATCGTATCTTTTTCTTTCTCTCTCTTCTGCTCTCATTATTGTTGAATGGGATGCCAATTAAGTACTAGCTCTTCATTCATTGTCACAAAAGGCGAGCTTGCCAATTCCCCCATGGGAAGACTTCGAGGCCTGCGAGACATATTTCTGTTCTTCCAGCAAATTTCTCGAACGAAACGAAGAAATTAAAAGGCGCTACTCGATACTGATCGAATGGGTCTACTTCTGCGGTTGGAGCAAAACAAAGTACATTAATGACATAATATATAATAAGTTTATTTCACTTTCCCTTGCTTAATTGAGAGATTAAAATCTCTAGCTTGTATATATATATATGTTTGCTCCCAGACTTTGCAGCACTTGTGCTCGATCACCACCAGGTAAAAAAAAAATTGCTCTTCGCTGCATGCCCGTCACATTGTCTGAGGATCCTACTGACCCCGATTGTATTAATTAACCACAAATTATTGCTTGATGTATTAATTAGAAGTCTAATTTTCTCTAGAAAGGATATTTTTATCTCAAAAATATGATCACCTCTTTCTCTCAAACCACATTTTTATCACATTCCTATAAGAATATATATATATATATATCGTGTTTTTCTTAAATACTAATCAAAATCTTAAATTGAATGTTAATTATAGTTTCGAAACATTGTTATATCTGCCCCAAGCAGTTTAAAAAAAAGATTGCGTGACTTCATATTTTAGGTAATTAAGAATTTAAACCATGACGACCATATCCTTTTACCTTTTAAAAGAATTCCTAGTTAATCAGATCGAGCTCATTCAGCTGCATGTGTCATTAAATTCTACCTTCTCTTTGCAATTTCGAATAAAAAACCTATGCAAGCATGTCACAAACGCTCGTTCTTCAATGTAAAATCCCCTTTGTTTTACTCAGGAGAAGTGACAACCCATAAATTTACTGTTTTTTTTTCTTTTCCCATGGCAGATTCTATTAAAAAAGGTTCCTGACTTGAATGCAGTGAACCATCAAATGTTTTCTCGTAAACTCCAAAGTTTCACTTTTGAATGGTGTGAAATCCATGCGTGTCGATCTGCTGCAGTAGTATATCATGTTTTTTAATTTCTTACGTACAGTGATAATATTTATTGTTAAGTTTGAATATCGTTAAAGCTTACATGATACTGCAGTATATTATGCTCATTATCCATCTTTAATTGTGATCTTAATTAGTACATATATGCTGCAGTAGCTAGCACTACATATTCTGATACTCATTTGTCCATTAATTAATTACTGCGTGATACCACAGTTTATATATTATGCCCCATTTCACTGTGCACGCCTGTTAAATATATTATATTAACTTAATTATAAGCCTGACCAGTCTAATTGGAACACTTTTGGTTGGCTACAATCTCAATATAATGTACTTATATTATATTAAATATTTGAATTACAATATTCGTTAATTAGTGTAAGCTAGTTAATTAATTATATGATTATATAAATAATTCATTTTATCATTCAAGTTTATATTTAGTTATTTGAGTGATGTTCCAAATTAAGAATTTAATTTCTAATCATAAAATTTCAAAGCTTGCAAGAATGATAACAATTAAAATATTGTAATTTAATCAAGAAATGCAATTCAATTCAATTACATTACATTACATGTTGATTACGGTCAATCAAATCAAAGCTTAATTGATGAATTTACTAACGAAAATTTAGCAAGGAATGTTATTAGTCCAAAGGCAGAATAAAGGCCAGGGTTGAAGAAAAACACAATTTCCTAAGATTAACTTCGCACTAAATCATAACCAAAACATGCATACATTTGAAAAAAGTATTGTATCATACTACGTACATTAACTCATATATATATGCAAAATCATGACTATATATATATTTGCAGAATACTCTTTTTTTCATATTTCTCATTTAGCCCATCAAAAAATTAATTCTTCATTTAACGGATGTAAGATATAATATTCTTCATTTAACTAATTATACTACTTGAGATGCCTAATAGGCTCCACAACTATTTAATAATTAGTTATATGTGCTCCAGAGAGCCATATATGTATCAAATCACAGCATCAGCACATCCTGGTCATGTATATTAATGGAATGCATAGTCAGGATTGGGGACAATATATAATTTTTTTATTCAACTTTCTCTTCATACGTAATTTGGTTTAAATATTTTCAAGAGTAACTAAAAATTGTAAAAAAAACGTAATATTAATTTTCACCACAAACGTTTTGACAAAATAAAATAAAATATGGTGAGATTAATGAAATAGTTTTCAAGAGCTTTAGAGAAGGTGCATTTGAGAAAGAGTGGCATGAATTCTCAGAATATGAGTACTAGCGTTTATGGTCTAGTGCGCAACAAGTGCTACTCTAATTAATATTGTTAGAGTTCAAGAAGCTATTGTTTCGTACTTCTTTTTAAAAAATAAAGTTGAAGATTCATTGCATTTGCTTGTAAGATAGAGTTAGCTCCTTTGGAAGCCTCAAACAAATGCACACTTGGTTCTTAAGTATATTTTCATTTGGACAAGACTTTGTCATGAGAGACCAGCAATCCAAAATTACATTTTATTTTAGATGGCACAACTTGCTTCCCACAAGAGATTCTATGCATTTGATCTTATCCCACAATGATCCAATAGTGAATTTTATCCATCAGTAATAAATTGCAAAAATATTATTGATAGTTGTTAGCAATAATCTGTTAAAAAGATTAATATATTTATTAAAAATTTAAGAAAATTGAAACTTTCATAAAAGATTTTATACTACATTTATATTCACTTCAACTTGGTAATTATAGAAAAAATTATATAAAGAACCAATTTTACTATTTAAAAACATATTTATATAGTTAGTGGTCTGAAAGAACTTGATTTCTTGTAATCAAAATTCAAAACTTATAGGTATATATAGAAACTCAAATATTATAATCTCTTCAAATATATATATATTGTAAACTAATTGATAAATGTAATTCAATTTTATTACATCAAATCATTGGTATGGTCTGTTGTTTGTAATCTTCATGTGAAGTAATGTAATGTAATTAAATTATAATATTTAAAATTTAGCGATTATATATTGTAATCAAATCACATTCTTCAATTAGATTACAATATTTGAGTGAGTTTAATTTGTTATTACGTATTTTGAAATTTGATTACAGGAAATTAAATTCACTGGACATCACGCAACTAATTAATTAAACACGTGCTTCAATGATAAAATCACATCTTAATTATAATTAATTTATATGTCTATCGATTTAACATATATAAAGGAGACCTTATTGTGATTAACCAGTAATTGTTTGAAACAAGCGTAGGATATGTATGGATGTGCTTTTAATTTCATCATCAATCATGCAAAGGTACATGTTTGCTGGCATTAATTAATTGGTCATCCAATCTTTTTATTACAAATCAAGAATGAGATAGATCTTAAGTAAGTTGAAATTCAGGCAAAACGTCATCATTACCATTAAGGGTTCATTTAAGAATGAGATTTATAAAGATTTTTATTGTATAAAGTAGACATTACATCGTAATTTTCCTTAACATATTAAGTAAACTCCAAGAGTTCTAATTTTGTACAAATCTTCATATATTATTATTATCATACAAACTTTTATCACAAAATTTAATATACAACTTTAGTACTATTTATTTTATTACTCTCAATTTTAACTCAAAAATGCTATTAGAATTGATTCAAAACTTTACAACTGCACCTTAATCAAAAGATTTCTTATTAAACTTATGATTTTAGATTCAAAACTTCACATACACATTAAAATTATTTTAAAATAACAGGGGCAAAACGTCATCATAATCAAATAAAACTCAACAGTGCACACTTTATCATTCATTCTGGGACCCGGGCACTTTATTTTGGACAGCATGCATGGTGTTGGATGTGGCTTTGGATTTATTGGCCCACATCAACGCCTCAGGCGCTGTTGTGCCTTTTCCACTTTGATAATTTATAGCGTGAAAGTTATGCATCGATCTGCTCGTACTAGATCAATTATGAAAATATGTTAAGTTACTAATGTCTGACTTGCCTACCCAAAGGAAGTGAGAGCAGGCTGAAGCAAGGAGGACACAAGGAAGATGACGAGAACGCACTGGTATCGGTGCAGGTAAAAGAATTCGTTAGAAATTAAAAACCTAAGACTACAGTCAGGCTAGACACATTACATATATGTAAGACACCCATGTACATGTGAAAGCAAAAAAAGAAGAGGAGCGGAAGAAGAGATCGAGATGAGAGGACGATGGAGTAGTAACAAAAGCTGTTAAGAGCAAACAATCAGGAATCTAGCTGTTAAATGACAGCATCGGTACGGTAGAGTGATGGAAAAAATGTCGTCTAGCTATAGGTTTTATATATATATATAGATATGAAAAAAATTTTTGAAGTCACTGTCGGAGGGAATCTGGTTTCCCTTGGCTTTCACAAGGACCGATGCGGTCTTCATATGTAAGGGAATAAAGCGACCACTGAAAAAAAAGGAGGAAAAAAAAGGAGGAGGTAGTAGTAGCTAGGGGAAAGGAAAGGGAGGAAGAAGAAGGAGGAGAAGAAGAAGAAAACCCCACAATCACAAAAGAGAGACTTTGAAGGTTGCAGCGGGCGAGATGAGATGGGTGGTTTGGGCAGGAATGGTAAGAGGAGGGAGGAGAGGGGACTGGTGTGGTGGCTGCTGCCAAAGGAAAATTATTAAAGAAGAAAAGGGCAGAAGAGGGGATGGGATTGTACAGTCGGGTGGGGGTGGGGGTGGGGGTTGGGGGGTGGATGCGATCAAAATTAGGGTTTTGAATGGGCTCGGTAACCCATGCGGTGTGTGTGTCCGGTGAAGCTTGTGGCTCACGACTCGAACCTGTGCCATGTGGACGACAGATTCCGTCCCCCTCACCCGCACAAGCAAACATCTTGTCACGGTCATGCAATCACATTTGGATCTGCGTTCTTCCTGTAGCCCGCCCTATGCATCTCTCTCTCCTTAAGAGTATATTTATTATAAAAGTAAATTTAGATAGAGTAAGATATATATTTTTAAAAAAAATTATATGAAAAATATCTAATAAACATTATCGTGAATCACTGTGGTGTATAGCAAAATATTAAGATATACAGTGAAAAATTCTACAATAAAATACATAAAAGTGCATTTATTTGGGGGTATGTTTGTCTACACATTCTTCTTCTTTTTTCAAAATATATTATAGTATTTTATAGTATTATTTATCTAATAATTTTTACATAAATTATATATTTTATTCATTATTCTATCAAATTTTATTATTTATTATTCTATTACATATTTTATTTATTATTTATCATAACTTTTAAAAATACTATTATCATTTTTTATCGTAAATCATGTAATTTCTATAAAATCGTAAACCTCACCTTATCTTAACTCGCCGTACAAATAAACAGCTCTTAAGCGGTGGAAGTAGCTGAGGAGATATTTACGTTATTTTAGAAAATACATGATTTACGATATAAGTATTTTAGTATATTTTTTAAAATATAAAATGTTAAATTTTTTTGTAAATATTACTGTATAATATTACAGTGAATGGTAAAAAATGAAAAATATATAGTAACTAACCTATAAATAAATAAGACCTAAAATAACAAAAAATTATAACTATAAAAAATTTATAACTGTCAGACTTCAAATCACATCTCAAACATCCAATAAGCCACCGAAAAATAGCAGAGGTGAAGTAACCAGGGAGGGAGGAAGATGTATGGACGGAGAAGTAGCATGATACATTTATTTCAGTTTTAGTGTGTATCCACAGGTGAAGTAAACAGGGAGTTAAAATTGTATAATAATTATATAATAATTTAAGTGATAAAAATTTATACATTAAAGTTTAAATAATAATAATGACGTTGAGAGTAATTTAGCAAATTTGGAAAAAATTGAAACTAAACGAAGCCTTAGTCACATTTATCTTAATTTCTATTTCACTCCTCTCAAATTCTAGCTCCCTACAATTTTCAAAGTTGAAACATATTATCAAATGTGACCTTAGGTTTTGTTTAAGGTTGACCTTAGTTAACTTTTAAAATCATTTTTAATATTATTATTATTGTATAAATTCTAATTTATAATTTTTTACCACCTTAATTATTATTGTAACTTCAACTCTATTGACGAAATTAACTCTAACTTCAGTTCTTTCCACTTCTAAAATTGACGAGAGCTAACCTCGAACAAGACCTTAGAGTATAACTTTTAGCTTTTAAAGTAAAATTATAGCAACATCTTAAAGGAGTAGTATTGAAAAAAATAAGTTGTAGTTTAGAAGTTACTTTTGATGTAATTTTTAGAACTGTAATTTTTATAAAGTTCATATTTTACCTTTAATAAGTTTATTTTTTAAAAAAAGAAATGTAACTAATACTTGATGAATTGTTTACTGTTAGTAATGATATTTTATTTTTATAAACGATTTTTTATTATAAAAGATATTTTAAATGTTAAATTTAAAATATACATGTAAGAATAAATTTATTAAATTCTTCACATTTTAATCATATAATTAAACATATTTTTATTATTGTAAACATTTTCCCATTACTTGTTACATTTCACATTTTGCATTGTAAAAATAGGGTTTGTAAGAATAGAGTAGATATATAAAAGAGAAATGTTTTTTTAGGAGTAAATTAAAATTATATTAAAGTGATACAAATGTGAATAGACAAAATAGTCAAAGTTACAAAATATTAATTACGAATGTTTAAGATCCTGCATGGAAGGGACCAGAGAACAAAAAGAGCAATTGCCTAAGTAAAAAGTATGTTGAGAAAAGCAAGGAAGTAAGCTTAGATTGTGTCATTAAGTTGAGAAAAGCAAGATCCAGCAAAGGAGGTGAAGTCATAGAGGGTCGGCCAAGTTAACAAGGTAAGATACTTCTACAATTGAGTCATTACTAGAGGTAAGAAATTCTAACTAAAAGATAGCAAGATTAAAAATGTGAGTCAATATCGAACAGATATCTTAAGAGAAGTTCCTGAAAATATAATAATTATGAACAATCTAAACATACCATAAAAAGAAAATAACAAATGGAGTTAGTGCCTATGTTGATATATAAAAAAGAAATGTTATTTATGAGTAAATATAATTATCTAAAAAATATTTAAAAAATATCATATTATTTGTGATTTTATAATAGTTCTATCATTTTTTTAATATCATTTGCGGAAGGAGGTTTTTGTCTTTTAGGTGGAAAAAATGTGAGGAGAGCGGCGCATGGAAAAAAATAAACAGCTTTTAGATTTTGGAAAAAAATAAACATGCATGGGACGAGCTAATAAGCCAAGAGTTAGAAGCTGCTATGGTAAAAAGAGTTGGGTTTTTTTTTTTTTTTTTTTTATGAGCTCACGCAAACAAAAGCATCATATTCTACAATTGTTGAGAAATCACTTTTAAATATGTTTCATGCAATAAATTTTAAAATTGAAAAAATATTTTAAGAAAATGTTGGACAGAGTAACTCGAAATCTTTCGATTTTCACCGTATTGAAATAATCATTACAGTCACGATTTTTAAATAAATCTGAAATTCCAAACTGGACTTCAACTGTAACCTGAGAGGAGAGCGGCGCTGGTCTTGAGAATGGGCCGGATTCGGGCTGTGGTGGGATGCTCTCTGGATGGATCATCGGATCCGGGTGTTTTGGGCCCGACGTGGACTTTCGCTTCAGTCTTTTCAAGCCCGAAGGCGAAATTTAATTTAGCTGCAAATTTTGAGAGATGAAAGAAAATATTGCTTTAAAGGAGAGATAGGAAGGCAGCCTTGATTTTAGTTATATTTAAAAAAAACTTCAATTAATTCTAAGAGTTTGATAGAGTTGAATGAAAAATAGTAAAATAAATAGAATTGAAACTATATAATAATTAGTATAATAAAAATTTATACTTTATATTTTATTTGATGATAATAACATATAAAAATTTATACAGAATTAAAGTTCAATGAGTAATTTACAAACGAAATTTCAATAACATATTATATTAACTCGTATCCTACAAAAAGGTTTTATAACATAATTTTTTCTGATATCTATTTTTGTTAATATCAAACTAAAAAACTCAAGTCATTGGAAGTAAAATTAAGTGACGTGAAGTTTACTTTTTTTTTAATTAAAAAATTTATAATGTAAGCTTTTGATAGTGTTTTGGTATAAAATGTTAAAGATATTTGATAAATATTATTATACATAACTTTGATATATAATAAAAAATAGATGTTCATAATATTTAACTCTTAATTAATCACAGACATAAATGATTTTATTAAAATGCCGATTGCGTCGTAATTGTTGATTAAAATTAATATTAACGAAACAACAAACGGTCAAGGATCCGACCCGGTTCGGACTGCGGGGTCGATTGCTCAAAACCGAAAATTTATTCGTACAAGTCCAGATAATTTTGTCAACAGCTGTGAGTTCAAACTTTTACTGATCAGTAATTATACCATAGATCATTGTATAAATAAATTTTAATTTTAAATGTAAATTTCAACTCAAATCCAATTAGTTAATTAATTAATAAGTAAATAAAATCAACTTATATATAAATCTAAATTTAGACGAGCATTTCACAGAAAAGAAAAACCCACATCTTTCTTTCATGTACTATATATTTTGACAATTAAGCAATACGAACAACAGGAATGGCATATTCGATGTTCTACTGAAACTTAAATTTAAATATAAACAAAAATATGGACATTTTCCAAAAGAATAGTATTTTTGTGTATCCTGTTCTATTATGTGTGTATATTATATATATATATATATATATATATATAGGGAAAAATGATTGTAGTCATTCGTAAAAATAACTTTTATAGGTGTTTGATCTGAGCCGTTCGATCAAGATCGGATGATGCAGGCAAGCTTGAAGGTAAGGTAGAGGGTAACTACAAGGGCAACGACAATAATGCGAGCGACGATGGACCCTTCTTCCCCAGCAGTAAATCGGATCTCCACTATGTGGATGTTAAGACTCTACATGAAGAAGTTTATTGGACAGTGAACTTTTTCTATCAAGCTGTGGAACTTCCATTGGCAAACAGCGATATATATATATATGGTATACCACTAAAAATACTTTTTTAGTAGAAATGGTTGATGGCCCATGCATGGCCCATGTTGAACCGATACAACTTGAATTTTTTTAGGTCTGACTCTATTTGTGTTGTAGCTGGCCTTTAGGCTGACAACCCATGCATGGCCTTGTGCTGACTTCGCTCAATATAAGTTTCAATTTTTCAATTATTTTTTATTTTATTAAAAATTAATATAATTTATAAATACGAAAAAATAGTTAATGATAGGATCCGAACTTATAACTATGTATCACCTATTGATAAATTCAAACCACTAAGTTATATACAACATATATAATTTAACAAAATTATACTAAACAAAATACAAAGTTTTAAATAATTACAAAATTATTTTTATTTCGTGTCATGTGAGCTCATGTGCCTAAAGTGGACCATATTGTGCTGTGACATGAAAATATGGAAATGTGATCTAAAGAAAAATTGTCAAATCATATTGTACCAGTCAACAATGTAATTTGATTGTATTATGTTGTGTCTAACCTAATTAGCACCCCTAATATATATATACACACATATATGGCAAGCAAATCTTGTATGTATGTATGTATATATATATATATATGGAAAAATAGTTCTGTAGGTGTTTACAGAAGTCAATTCTGTAGATAGCCGTTGGATCAAAGTTAGACGGTGGAGAGAGAGTGACAGGAAAAGTAGAGAGTGTGTGAAAAAAAATTCTCTCGCCATTGTCACCTACACAAAAGACCTATGATTCCTCTTCCTAAAGTAGCCATTTTATTTTAACACGAAAAAAAAATCACATTTCACCTGTGATTCTTTTTCCCAATCGAAACTATTAATTACCTTAAGTATTTCAGTACATGGTACAAAGTAAAATATGTTTAATCTGAAATGTATGGGTTGAACAACAAATATATGGGTAAAACGAAACCACACTTTTAATTAAAGAATCAACCATTCGAATTTTCAAAAGCTAATGGATTGTAAGTGGATCGACATTCTATAAACTGGTTACAAACTTAATGCTACTGTTATGTTACAAACTTAATGCTAAATTATTTAGGGGACGTAGACTCTACAGGTGTAGTTGTAAGTTGATCGATTGGTGAAATTTGGTACATGACAGTCGGCCTGCAAGTCGATACACGACCCCAGCTACCGGTTCCTCGACTCTCTCCTGGGAGGTAAAACTCATTATCACCCTCACTCAGCTGAGTCTGGGTTTCGGTTAAGCACACGACAGTTAGCCCGCAAGCCAGTACATGCCCTCGACTGTCAGTTCGCTGACTCCCTCCCGAGCAGTAAAACTCCTTATCACCCCTCACTCAACCGTTAAATCCATTTATATAGTCTGAGGTCTTTTAACATAAATATCTGAAGGATATCCAAAGTTATACCCTTAAAACACCTAAGTACTATTCTTAACTTAAAAATTGAATTTCACGTGTTTAACTTAAAAATCTCACGTGTCTTGCTAAAACACCAATCACTTATGCTTAAAGTTACGGTTCTTTAGTTAAAACGCCGACATTGTTCACATGTGCACTTTAAAACACACACGCCTGACTTAAAAAATCACGTGTTCTTGTTAAAACGCTGGTCTTTTAATACAATCGTTCGGTCTTTTAACACAAAACACCGAATCTCTTCATCGACAGGTGAAATTTGGTGACCCCCATACCCAGCACTGATATGGTTGCCGAGTAAAACACATGGCTGCCGGCTCGAAAGCCAGTACACGTCCCTGGCTATCGGTTCCCCGGCTCTCTCTCGATTCAACAGCAGTTGTCGCCCAAGTGGAACTTCCACTAGAACTTGGCGTTTTTCGACAAAAGTGTCATTATTTCCACTTCCATTTAGTTAGGTTAGCTATAAAGTCTGTAATATTACAGTTGCCCGTAAAGTAAAGCCCATAACGTTACGGCTAGACGTAGAGTAAAGTCAGTAACGTTACGGTTAGTCGTAGGGTAAAACTCGTTATCACCCCCACTCAACCGAGTCTAGGTTTTAGGTAAGCACACGACAGCTGGCCCACGAGCCGGTACACACCCCAAGCTACTGGTTCCCCGGCTCCCTCTCGGGCGGTAAAACTCGTTATCACCCCACTCAGCCGAGTTTGGTTTTTGGGTAAGCACACAGTAGCCGGTACACGCCCCTGGCTGCCAGTTCGCCGACTCCCTCCTGAACAGTAAAACTCATTATCACCCCTCACTCAACCGTTAAATCCATTTATATAGTCTCAGGTCTTTTAGCATAAATATCTGAAGGATATTCAGAGTTATACCCTTAAAATGCCTAAGTACTATCCTTAACTTAAAAATTGAATTTCACATGTTTAACTTAAAAATCTCACGTGTCTTGCTAAAACACCAATCATTTATACTTAAAGTTACGGTTCTTTAGTTAAAACACCGACACTATTCACACGTGCACTTTAAAATGCATACGCCTGACTTAAAAAATCACGTGTTCATGTTAAAACTGATCTTTTAATATAATCGTCTGATCTTTTAACACAAAACACCAAATCTTTCATCATGTATGAACTTAAACTTTCACGTGATGAAAGATTGTAGGATATAGCTTATGAACTTAAACTTAAACACTAGTTTTTCAAGTTCCTACCACATATGCTTGCAAGATTGTAGGATATAACTTAATTAATGTTTAACTATAATTTGATGGTAATTTAAAAGTCGTAATTATATTTGCTAATTATCTATTTAGTTATTAATTAAACATAACTAAAAATATTGAACTTAATGCTAAATTATTTAACACAATAGGTAATCAAAATCTTTTTTAATTCAAAATTAATTAATTAAAAATCAAATCCACCTTAATATTTTCATTAAGGATTTTACAAATTATAAGAATATTTCACAAATAAATTGAAGATAGATCTAATAATTAAATCAATTAATTAAAAATATAAAATACAAAACTACACAAATATTTTATCACTTCATCAAAAATTTAAGTCATTGACTTAAATAATTTATTAATCACTTACTCCAACATATTAAAATAATAAATTAATGCATATGTTAATTAAGTACTTAAAAAACCTTAATCACTGTATTTGTAATCAATAAATGATTAATTAAAATTCATAAGTTAATTAACACAATGATTCAAA
>JAMKPZ010001673.1:0-47929 GCA_024699675.1 Amphibolis antarctica | reverse complement strand
ATTGCTGAAAATATTTTTTCTAATGTTATGAAAATTTTTGATTTATATAATATAAAAAACAAAGTTGGTGTACCCTCTCTTTCATCCGGCTATCACCCGGAAGCCCATGAGATTCCACTGGCCCAATCGGCGGATGGGTGTTTGTGTGAGCGCATCACCACGTGGGGGGGGATGGCTCGTTGAACAGAGTCGCCACCTTATTTTTGGGTAGAAAACAAGGAAAACCTGATGGGAAAGTGTCCTTCCACCATCATAACGATAAAACCACGGGAAACACGTAAAATCGTATAACATGAGAGAACTGGATACAGGGCTCAGGGTACTATTGGGGAAGGTGTTAGGCACCCCCAGACAGCCTAGGCATTCTCGACCTCTCTCCAGCTCTAAAATGGAAAACTACGACAGTCAGTCTGGCCACACATGGCCTCATCCTGGAAAACTTTCCAAGGGATCGGGAGGAATAACTTCAATCCTTCCGGTAAAACGAACGAAGATTGAACAATGTGGGGTTTCACACTGGATCTGGTGGTGAATGGGGGAGAGAAAGATACAAAGGTCACCCCTACAGACCTCTTAGCAGAAGAACTAAAGGACGGGTGAGGTAGCCGGATGGGTCGTCGGATAGCCAGTGGAATATACCGGCTACCGCGTCATATCCCCCCCTCCCTTTGATTGGAGATGAGAACTTACGTTACCACTTGGCCAGGGTCGGTACGGATGCATATTGGTGGCCTTATCCCGGTAGGGCGTCTTCACTTCTTCGGAAATCAGGAACCGTCAGGTCGTACGTTTGTATACCCGAACGGTTGCCACCGGCAAGGATGCATGCCAGAGGCATCATCCCGATAATCTTTCTGGGGCATTGGGAGGGTAGACTTACACCTCCCGGAAAATGGGAACCGCCGGGTCATACTTGTTCGTACACCTGAACGGCCGCCGTCGGCGAGGAAACATGCCGAAGGCGTCATCCCGGAAATCTTTTCGAGGCATCGGGAGGGTAGACTCACGCCTCCCAGAAAATGGGAACCGTCGGGTTGTACTTTTTGTACACCCGAACGGCCACCGCTGACAAGGATACATGCTGGAGGCGTTATCCTGAAAATCTTTCTAGGGCATCGGTAGGGTCAACTTACACCTCCCGGAAAACGGGAAGCGCCGGGTCGTACTTGTTCATACACCTGAACGGCCGCCTCTGGCAAGGGTGCATGCCGGAGGCATCATCCCGTAAATCTTTCCAGGGTATCGGGAGGGTAGACTTATGCCTCCCGAAAAATGGGAACTGCCAGGTTGTACTTGTTCGTACACCTGAATGGTTGCCACCGGCAAGGATCAATGCCGGAGGCATCATCCCGGAAATCTTTCTGGGGCATCGGGAGGGTAGACTTATGCCTCCCGAAATGTGGTGATCGGATAATAAAAAAGCGTAAAACCTGTTGGGAAACTCAGAGTTTCCACGTAAAAAGACTCGACGAGAGGGTCGCGACCGAACCGAAATCGACCGTGCCGAGTAGATTTACCAGGCCGGGAGGACGGCCATCGGTACCTTCAGGCGTATTTCCGAAGGAATGATACTCGAGTTCGTGCTCCGACCTTTCCCTTGCATGGGGAAGGTGTTACATGGTCGAGGCTTGGAAAAGACATCGTGAAAACATACGTAAAGTGTCGAGGACGGAGGGACTTACCTGTAGGGAGTCGTCGGTGGGCGTTGGGGCTCCGAGCGTCTCTTCTCCTTCAGAACCTCCAGCCGACGTTTCCTCCAAGGGCCGAAAGCGTACCGAGCGTCTCCTATGTTCGTACAATGGTTTCTCTGAGAGGTGGAAGCATGTCTTTTCGGGAGGGGGGAGCCCTTCTTTTATAAGGGGTCACCTTCCTTCTTTGGGGAGACCCGAAGATGGAAGGCGGCGCTTGTCCCGGTTTAATCACGCGATCCGTGTGATTGACTGATTGTGAGATTTAAGTGATTAAATCTCGTCGTATCTCCCTGATTGATTTACCTTACCTTTCTGGGTAGTTACCCGGCAATCGCTACGTGGCAGGCGGATGCCAGTTAGTTCTATCTGGCTACCTCATGAACGAGGAATATGTTGGCCAAAATGGGTTTTTGGGGAGCCGGCTGTTTCCCCCACCCATTTGCGCCAATGGGGGTACTGGGGAGCCGGCTGCTTCCCCCACCCATTTGCGCCAATGGGGGTTCTGGGGAGCTGGCTGCTTACCCGGCTCTTCTGTTCAAGCATGGGGGTCAACAAAATGCCATTCCCTAGACGAGGTTGTATGACCTCAGTGGAAGGAAACCGACGTTCTAGGGTTGAACGACCCCCCCATGCATGAGTGGTAAGCCATGCGAGGCTTCACACTTTGTGAATCATCCATCGTTGGTCGTAAAATAGAGTTAGGCTTACACTCTTAGTTACCTAACCGAGAGAAGCCGTGTGTTAGACGGCTAGTTGTACGGCAGCCACCTTGTGGGTGCCGGCAACCAGGTGACGAGGTGGAAAGCATTTGCGTATTGTGTCCGAAGGCTGCATCGGTGTCGCGTTGTACTTCCCCCACGTCTTAGCTCTTAGCCGGCCAGTTATGCGACAACCGCCTCGTGGGAGCCGGCGACTGGGATGTGACGTGAAAGTTTCACGTGTTTCTTTTTCGAAAGCTGTCGAAGCAGTGAATAATTACATCATACTTTTTGCGATGTTACGTTCCGGCCGGTTGGTTACGCAGTTGCCGCTTTGCGGGAGCCGGCAACCAGCTGGTGACGTGGACGCTTCACGTGCTTGTTTTTTCAAAGGCTGCAGTTGATGCAGTGAGTTGTCACGTTGTACTTCTATAATTTCACTTTCCAGCCGGTGGTTACATGGCTGCCGCCTTGCAAGAGCTGGCAACCGGTTGGTGATGTGAATGTTTCACGTGCTTGCTGTAGCTTTCTTGATTTTCGTTCACCTTTTTCGGTTTCTGTGCATCTTTATCAGTTCCCGTGCCATGACCATACCTTTTCAAAAGTTGTCAAGAATTGTTTCAACTTTCTAGATTTTCGTGCAACTGATTTTTGTATCGGTTGCCACCTCAGGTTAGCCGGAATCCGGTTGGTGATGTGAATGTTTCATGTGCTTGTTGCAGCTTTCTTGATTTTTGTTCACCTTTTTTGGTTTTCGTGCAACTTTATCGGTTCCCGTGCCATAACCGTACCTTTTCAAAGTTGTCAACAATCATTTTTGTGCAATCGATTTTTGAACCGGTTGCTGCCTCGGGTTAGCTGGAATCTGATTGGTGATGTGAATGTTTCACGTGCTTGCTACAACTTTCTTGATTTTCATTCACCTTTTTCGGTTTCCGTGCAACTTTATCGATTCCCATGCCATGACTGTACCTTTTCAAAGTTGTCAGGAATCGTTTTAGTTTTCTCGATTTTTGTGCAACCAGTTTTTGAACCAGTTTCTGCCTCGGGTTAGCCAGAATCTAGGTGCCAAATTTTCTATAAATAGAGGGTGAGGGCGTTTGAGATTTCTTCATCTCCTCCTCACGATTTCACTCTTCGTTTGAGCTTTGCCTTTCGATTTTCTTCCATCCTCCATCTGTCTTTCACTACCACTATGCCTTGCACAAAGAACATCACGGGGCATGTCCAGCAACCGGCTTCTAGGGGTGTCCACCGATGGCTCGATCTTTTACTACCGACATTGAAGAACCTGCCGGCGAGGGAGCTTGTGTGTCCTGATCGGGTCGAATCTGCCTGTCTATCTGTCTTCTTTGAACTTACCGACCATGGTTGTGATGCTTCTTCGGCCGAGGCCATGTCCTAGTGGTGGTTGTCAAAATAGCGGCGGGACTCCGGTGCCTCCAGCACTCGGGTACCGGTGGGCGGGGCAGAAGGCGAGGCGTCGTCGGAGGCCCCCCTCCAGAGTTCGCGGTGTTGGACGCACCGCAAGATGATGGTCAACCGGTCACGGTGTCTTGCCAAGACTTCGTCAATGCCGTTGGATGTCCCTGACGATGCGATGTCAGATGCAGGATCGGTCCGACTGGTGCTCCCCTGGTACCGTACCCCAACCGGCTACAAGGAGGCGGCGGCCGATGGCATGGCTCCCCCCAAAACTGACCAGGAGCTGACGTCCCCCGCCGACGGTCGCCTAGCCGTAAAGACGGTTTTATACGGCAGGCCAGCGGTGGAGCAACTGTTTGCTAGGCAGGGCCTACCTCCTTTCGTCCAAGACTTCCACCGGGTGGAGGCTGTCCCCAGTTTGGTGGCCGAGATGTACTCCAACCTGTCGGAGGTGCAGTTGCAACTCGTCTTGGGCCTTCAGTTCGGGCCGGTGGAGTTCTCCGACGAACTCCTGTTCGAGGTGCTGGGCCTCTGCTTCACTGGCCTGGACATCTTCTCTCCCCTCTTGAGCCTTCCCTGGAGCATCGACGACATCAACACGGCAGTTGCCACGGAAGTCGATTTTGATCAACAGGTCGTCAAGGCCCGGGACCTGAACCCCATTACCCACCTTGTTTCTTTCGTCCTCAACAACACGATCCTCTCGAAGGGAGGACATTGGGACGAAATTAGTGTGGCGACTTACCTCGCGACTTTTGCAGTGGTATCGGGTTGCCAGGTGTACTGGGCGGTGGCGGTTCGGTGCCAGATGCGCGGCGTGATCATCCCAGGTCGACGGTCTCCCAGCCAGTTGCTGTTTGGGGAGGCGATGGTGGAGCTGGCCAACTTCCTCTGCATTACCGGGGACCGGCTGAAGGTCCCGCTCCAAACCTGGCCCATTACGTCGGTCGACCTGGGCCGGTACGTGAGGCTCGCGTCGAAGCGGACCAGCTCGCCGTCCAGTGGGAAGTCGACCGAGTGCCGGCCCACTGCTTCTGCTTCTGTCGGCAGGTCTTCTTCAGACCTGGACTTCGCCGAGGGCTTGTGCATGATAGTGGACCGTCTCCACGCTCGTGATGAAGTCCTCATCCGGCTATTGAGTCGTGAGGATCGGTTGATCTGCCTGGTGGAGCAGATGGAGCGCCAGGAGGTAGCCCAGGAGGATCGGAGGTGAAAGCGTCAGAGGTTCGACCCGCGGAGGTTCGACTCCTAGAGGACTTCTGATGAGGAATAGCCTTGTGTACCTGCTTGTACTTAGAATCATAAATAATATCAGTTCAACTTTAACGACATTTTGTGTATAACTGTCCCCTTACGAATTTGTGTGGATTAACGAGTGGGATGTGGGGTGATGATACGAAGAAGTCGTTCATACCTTGGTGGCAATCTGGGAGCCGGCTGCTGGGTTTTCTTACCGGATTGCCAGCAGCAGGCCGGCTAGCTACCCGATCCATACGTCTAAGTATGGTTTTAGGGGAGCCGGTTGCCGGGTCTTTCTGCCGGATTACCGGTGGCGAGCCGACTAGTCGCCCGATCCATACGTCTAAGTATGGGTTTCGGGGAGCCGGTTGCCAGGTCTTTTTAACGGATGGTCGGCGGCAGGCTGGTTAGTCGCCCGATCCATACGTCTAAGTGTGGGTTTAGGGGAGCCGGTTGCCAGGTCTTTTTACCGGATTGCCGGCGGCGGGCCTGCTGGCCACCCAATCCATACGTCTAAGTACAGGTTTTAGGGAGCCGTTGCCAGGTCTTTTTGCCAGATTGTCGGCGGTGGGCCGGCTAGTCGATCGAACCACACGTCTAAGTATGTGTTTCGGGGAGCCAGTTGGTGTGTCTTTTTGCCGAATTGCCGGCGGCAAGCAGGGTAGTCGCCTGATCCATACGTCTAAGTATGGGTTTCTGGGAGCTGGTTGCTGGGTCTTTTTGCCGGATGGCCGACGGCAGGCCGGCTAGTCACCCGATCCATACGTCTAAGTATGGGTTTCGGGGAGCCGGTTGCCAGGTCTTTTTGTCAGATGGCCAGTGGCAGGCTGGTTAGTCGCCCGATTCATACGTCTAAGTATGGGTTTCGGGGAGCCGGTTGCTAGGTCTTTTTGCTGGATTGCCGGTGGCAGGCCGACTGGCCACCCAATCCATACTTCTAAGTACGGGTTTCGGGGAGCCGGTTGCCGTGTCTTTTTGCCGGATTGTTGGTGGCGAGCCAGCTGGTTCATCCGGCGGCCCTTCCTTTCCCCGCACGATGTTTCGCTTGGCGTCGATCCTTGTCATGGCGTGCGACCATCCGAGTTCAACGAGGAGTGGGGGTCTTATTCATTCCCGCGAGGAGAGGTTAGTGTTGAGGAGTCGACTGTCCCCGGGTATTGGTGGCGGTGGCCGGCTGATTTACCTGGCAGCCCCTCAATCTTTTTCTGTGTGACATCTTGTCTCGTGCGGGTTGAGGTCCGGGCGTCCTGCTGTCTAAGCGGGGTGGCGCGCATGGTCAAGCCTTCCTTCTTCCTGCATGGAATAATCAGTGTTCTAGCGTAGGTAGCGTTGAGTAGTCGACCATCCCTGGGTTTTGGTGGCGGTGACCGATTGATTTACCCGGCAGCCCCCTTCTTTTTCTGCGTGACATCTCGTCTTGTGCAGGTTTTGGTTCGGGTGGCCGTACTTCCTAAGTAGCAGTCGGCTGAATTGTCCAACTGACTTGTTCACCTGCACACTCGTTCGTATATTAGTTTCCAAAGGTGACAAGGGAGTGTCGTTCCCTCCTCTCATCCGTGAATATCTGTGGTGAGTTGTGTGAGAAAGTTAGGACACTCTCTGGTGACTCTCTTTCCTGTGTTTTGTCGATTTTGTAGAGGGGCTTCCAGGTGGTTGCTCGAGGTGGGGTCTGCGCAAGGTAGCTGTTCTGACCCAATCGTGCTATCTGGACCTGCAGGGTAATGAAAGGTGTCTCACCTCACATCAAGAGACAACCGCTAGACATTCACACATGTGAGTTTGGAAATGTGGTTCCCTTGTCCAGCAGAAGTGACCCTTCGACGACAAAGATGGGTTGAGAGGAGAGATTTGAGAGCTGTCCTTCTGCCCATAGTTATGCTGATTCTTCCTCACGAGTCCGCTCTGGGGTTGTAGAGATAATAGGTAGAACTACGTGGGTTCCGGAAACGTGGGCATCGGAACCCGAGGGTGGAAGTGACTTTCAGTGGGATGCCAAGCCCAATGTTGCTGAGGACGCAGCCGCTGGCAGGTCTTTCGTAAGGGATGCCAAGCCCTGTGTTGACAACTTAGCTGGGATGTCAAGCCCTAGGACAAGAGAAAAAGGGAGAAGTGGGGGTCGACAAATGGGTTCCGTCACCCGGTTGTGTTGGCGGACTTCGATGGGTTGCCAAGCCCTGAAAGAAGGGGATACTTGGTCAATCGCGACAATGCTGGGTATTGGATTGCCAACAGACGGTGGAATCTTAAGATCTACCCTTCCCTTACACAGGAGTCCATATGCTTTCTGGACCCAGCAACAAGTAATTTTTCCTTTTCTTTTTCTCTTTCTCTTTTTTTTTCCTTTTTCTCTTTTTTTTTTCCTTTTTCTCTTTTTTTTTCTTTCTCTTTTGTTTTCTGCTTTTTCTCTTTTTCTTTTTTTTCTTTTCTCTCTTCTTTTCTATTGAAGAGGGATTCTAGCCATTGACTTTTCTTCTTCTTCTCTTTTTTTTTTTTTTTTTTGTTCTTTTCTATTACAAAGTAGGAGATAAGAAAACTGAATAAAAGAATGCTAGTAACCCTCCCCATGTGCTGTAGGCAAGTAAAATAACTCGACGTTGTCGCGGCTGATGTGCCAAGGGGAAATACCTTACCTAGAGGGAGCCGAAGGTTGTGATTTCCCTCATTGTTGGGTGGCACTCGGGCTAGGTAAAAATGGGTGGTTGGATATTCATTCACTAGGGGAGAAGTGATCTCCTGTCTATATTTCGTAACCACTCAGAATCAGCAAAGACCATGGGGATAAGGACGAACCTGAATTACTCACCCTGTTCCATCTTTGTGCCATCGGAGTTAAACAAGATGGGCGCTCGAGTTTTTGATGTAGAAATCTGGATGCACTTGGTGTCACTCCTGGGGTTGGTAGTTCGTCCCAGAGGTTTGGATAGCACTTCTTGAGTCGGATGTGCCTCCTACTGCTACAAACTGTTCTGGATAGCACTTCCCGTTGAACCTATTGGGAAGATGGAACGAAGGACTAGATCGCCGGACATAAGGAGTCGGGGACAAACCTTCTTGTTGTAAGCCCTTGCCATCTTTTGCTGATAAGTCTGGGCATGGTCCAAGGCTCTCAACCTTCTCTCGTCTAGGAGGTTGAGCTCTAACAGGCGTGATTCCAACCACTAGTCATCGGAGTCTGCTGCTTTTTTGAGGATGCGAAGGGATGGGAGTTCTACCTCTACCGGCAACTCTGCTTTAGACCCATATACCAGCGAGTATGGCATTGCTCCGGTGGCGGTCCGCAGGGATGTCCAGTAGGCCCAGAGCGCGTACGGGAGGTGGTCGTGCCAATCTTTGTGTGTCCAGACCATCTTCTTGAGAATTCAGACCAATGTCTTGTTAGCTGCTTCGACCACTCCGTTCATCTATGGCCGATAGGGGGACGCCCTTAGGTGGCGGATATGGCATTGCTCGAGATAGCTTGTGACCTGCTTGGCTGTAAAGTTGGTGCCGTTGTCGGTCACCACCTCGAAGGGTACGCCATACTAGGTGATGATGTTGTTGCGCAAGAACTTCTGGGTGGCGGCTGCTGTGACTGTCTTGTAGGACACTGCCTCCACCCACCTGGTGAAGTAATCAATGGCCACCAGTATATATCAGTGTCTGTTGGTGGCCGTCGGCTTAATCTCGCCAACCACATCCAAGGCCCACATGGAGAATGGCCAAGGGGAAGCCATGTTGTATAATTCCTTGGGGGGCGCATGGATAAGGTTCCCATGTACCTTGCACTAGTGACAGTGACAGACGTACGTGGTGTAGTCCGCCTCCATTGTGCTCCAGTAGTAGCCTTGGAGCATGATCTTTTTCGCCAGGAGGATCCCGTTCATGTGGGATCCACAGACACCTTCATGGATTTCTTGCATAACCGTACATGCCTCGGGTAAGGTTACGCACCGGAGAAGAGTCTGGTTGTGAGATCTTTTGTAGAGCTGTCCCCCGCTGAAGACGTACCCGGCTGCCAGTCTTGATAATGTACGTCTGTCTTGGGTGGTAGCCTCTGATGGGAACTCTCCGGTCTCCAAGAAGGTTTGTATGTCTGAATACTAGGGGCGGTTTTCTTGTTTTGAGTTTTCCAGTTCGCTGTCTGGGGACCCGGAGTCTGCATTGTTTGGTTCGTCGACTGGGGCTGGTTCTCTACATTGGTTGGCAATTTGCCGGTTGCTAGGGCTACCAGCCGGATGTAGAGTCAAGGGTCTAACATCTGCCTGCTCAGGTACTTCTGTGAGGCGATAGATGTTTTCGCTGTAGACCAGCTAGTGAAGTGTTGTGACTTCTATGGCTATGCTCTGACCCTCCTTGACCGCTACCCATGATGCTATGATGGCCAGAGCGTCTTCGTATGGGTTATGCTTGCAGCCGACATGTTGGAAATGGACGAACCGAAAGTTGCTTGCTAATTGCAGTACGAGTTCCTGGTCTGGCTGGAGCTTGGGGTCTCGGGTTTTCCACCTGTTGAGGGTTTAAGAGATTACCAGCATGGCATTGCTGAATACGCGCAGGTGGGTGACCCGGAGTTCCAGTGCGAGTCGTAGCCCCATGATGCAAGCCTCGTACTCCACCTCATTGTGCGAGCATGTGAACAGAAGCCGCTTGGCTACGGGCAGCATTCGTCCTTGGGGATCCACTAGGATGACCCCTACCTCGCGGCCTTTAGTGTTGACCACTCCATGAAAGTATAAGATATGGGGTTCTGGTTGGTTAGAAACTGGCTAGTCCAGATTCAGTTGGTTTGGATTCGGCTCATTGATGTCGAAGATGGGCTCATCTGGGAATGAATCCTCCAACGGTTGGTAATCTGGCAAGGGCTGGTGTGCCAATTGGTCAGCCATGGCTTGGGCCTTCATGGATTTCTGGGATACGTACCGGATGTTGAATTCTGCAAGGAGCATTTGCCATTTCACGCACCTGCCTACCAAGGCCGGCTGGTCAAAGAGGTAGTGCAGGGGATCTAGGCGACTGACCAACAAAACCGGATAGACCACAAGGTAGTGTCGCAGCTTTTTCACTGTCCAGACCAGCGAGAGACAGTACTTTTCAATCAGCTCATACCGTTCTTCTACCTCGGTAAAATTTTTACTGATGTAGTATATGGCCTGTTCGATTCTGCTGGTAGTGTCATGCTGGCCCAATACTGTGCCCATGGAGGAAGCTGTTACCGACATGTACAGAAAAAGTGGTCATCTGGGGTGAGGTGGCACGAGAATCGACGGTCGGGACAGCTGATGCTTGATGCGGTCGAAGGCGACTTGGCATTCTGTTGTCCATGTGAAGCTGGCATTTTTCTTCAACAGCTTGAAGAAGGGCTCGCAAATCGGCGTGAGGCACGAGATGAAACGTGCGATGTATTGTAGCCTTCCCAACAAGCTCCGGATCTGTTGTTCCATCTGTGGGAGAGGCATGTCTAAGATTTCTTTTGCCTTGTCGGGATCTACCTCAATTCCCTGTTTGCTGATGATGAAGCCAAGGAGCTTCCCAGTGGTGGCTCCGAATGTTGATTTTGATGGGTTCAATCTGAGCTTGTACTTCCTTAGACGCTCAAACAACCTTCTTAAGTGTTTGAGTTGCTACTGATGAGTGTGCGCCTTCACTACCATATCGTCGACGTAGACTTGGACTTCTTTGTGCATCATGTCGTGGAAGAGGGTGATCATGGCTCTTTGGTAAGTAGCACCTGCATTTTTGAGCCCGAATGGCAACACATTGTAACAAAAGACTCCCCAGGGGGTTGTGAACGCGGTCTTCTCCTTGTCTTCTTCTGCCATGAGGATTTGGTTCATCCAAACCAGGCATGTCTTCATAATCCCATGCAAACACCTCTACAAACTCACGTAGGAGTGTGAGGAGTTGTTACCGGTAGGGCTCGGGCACCTCTTTACTAATTTTTGTTTCTTTTGGATGTTGTTCATCCCCAAGGTTTACAAGTTCGATTTCGTCAGTAGACGTTATGCCGGTAGATTCGGGTGGTTGAACCCATGGGCCTTCTTCTTCAGACTCTTGATAAGGATAGTCGATGTCTTCTGCAGTTTGTTGACCCTTGGGTTGAAAGGGCATTGGATGATGGACCTGGTGGGAGCGGTGCCCGTGGTCTTCCAGCTGGGTCCCGGGTAAGTGGATCAGCTGCTGGTTCGAGGTAGCGATGAACCTCAGGAGTGCTTCAGGGGAGACGGCGATGGACTTGCCGTACTCGTCTACTTGAGGTGTCTTGCCGTTGGACTCCATCTGTTGTTCTAGCCGCCGAACGTTCAAGGAGGATGAGGGGCAGAATGTCCCTAGTTCTGTCCTGATGGGAGGAACCGGCTACCTAGTGGATACGAGATGGAAATCGGATGGAGTCTCAGACGGAAATGTAGCAGACCGGTCACATTCGCCTGCTTGAGCAACTGTGGCAAAGGAGGGGCAAAATGCCCCTAGTTTTGCCTTGTGATGTTGGCTAGTATTCTACTTGTGGAAGATGTCACCTAGACTGAGTAGGCTGGCCATTCCGACTCCATGATGTGGCATCCCTGTTAAGGGTTGTTGGTTTTCGGTTGGTTTAACCGGTGCTCGGAGGATCAGTTGTCTATTGTGCCGAGCTAGAGACTTGGTATGATTGCCAAGCCCCGGTTGACTTGGCCGGGTTGCTAAGTTAGTGGCTGCTAAGGACGCAGCTGCCGACGCACTTGTGCATGGGATGCCAAGCCCTGCTGTTGAAGGAGCGGGTTTCGGCGTGAGTCGCCCGGAAGCCATCAGGCTTGCCTCTTGACGTTGATGACCTGCAAGCCTGGAGTGTCCCCACCTAGGTCATTAGGTGGGTGTTGCGGTGCTAGGTTGAAGGAGAGGGGGAAGGAGCGCACTTTGTCGTCTCCTTTCCCTATACAAACCAATTAAACGCTACGTCCGTTTTCAAGGTTCCTCCCTATAGGATGGGCGATGGTGAGGGAGGTTGGTGAAGGGCTAGATCCTCAGTGCATACTGGGGATTCCCCGAACAGTTGCAACAAACTGTCCTCTGGCTCCTGGCTTGGTTGTGGGTTGTCCTCCCAGGGTTCCATGTGCCTAGACAGAAAGTCGAAGGTGGCTGGGTTCTGGAGACCCGGTGGTGAGGTGATGGCCGGTTCCGGTGTCGGTTGTTGCCACCCAGAAGGCGCTACAGCAACTACAGATTGTCCTGAATGGTAGTAATTCTCTACGAGTATGACGATGACCTCCCCTTTCCATAGGAACTTAAGCATCCTATGAAGGGTGGAAGGTACAATGGAGTTTTGGTGGAGAAATGGATAGCCTAGGATGAGGTTGTAGCTCGGGGGAATGTCTACTACATGCACAGGAACTTCGAAGGAGGCTGGTTCGATGACGAGGGGAAGGACGACCTCACCTTTGGCTTCATGAAGAGTGCCGTCGAATCCTCTCATCACTCGGTCAGTAGGGTGCAAGTCTTGTTCTTTGATTCCCAGCTTGTGTAGGACTTGTAGCGGGCATAGGTTTAGCCTGGATCCGTCGTCGATCATTACCATGGGGATACAAAGGTCTTTGTATTGTACCCAGATGTACAAGGACAAGTTGTGATTGGTCCTGGCCGGTGAGAGGTCCAAGTCTGAGAAATAGACGAAGGACGAGACTGTTACCGTGGCCACCATTCCTTCTATGGCCCCGGGAGTGAGACCTTGGTCCACTTTAGCTACCTGTAGCGCTTTGAGAAGCGTTTCCTGGTGCTTGGTAGAGGACCGAAGCAGGTCCCATAGTGAGATGTTTGCCTGTATCCCTTACAGCTGGATCGACAAGTCTAGGGTTGGCCGTGATTGGGCGGCCAGTGTTGAGGAGGAGGCTGCCAGTTGACGGCTACCGGTTGAAGTTTGTCCTACTACCCCCAGGATGGAGATCCCTCTAGAGCACAACTTTGGTTGGTATACCTGGCCAGACCTAGTGATAGCCATACATGTGGACGTCTGTTGTGAGACGGCTACCTCCTTGCCTTTGTGCTATTCGGAAGTGAGTGCGGTTGGAGGAGGGGGTCTGGTCACAGGCGTGAATTGTTGCTTTGCCAGGTGGGCTTGGAGTGGCATCAACGTTGCAGCCGCTAGAGAGACTGTGCTAGCTAGAGTGCTGGTCATAGGAGCAAAGCTGACGGTTGAGGCTTTGGGGATTGGAAGTACCGCTGGGATGACTGCCCTGACTGGGGCAGCGGGTGAGTAGAGAATTACCTTGGGTTGAGCCCATAGGGTTGTCCCGGTGGCTGACTCCCTTAACGCGGTAACTGGTTCTCTTGACGCAGCAGCCGTAGGTGCCACCCGAACGAAGAATCTTCCTACTGGTGGAGCTGACGCATGTTGTAGTGTAGGCCTTGAAGACCTCCTCCTCCTTCGGTGGCCGCTGATGGCGAGGATGGAAGACCGGAGTTGTTGGTAGTATGGCTGGAGTTCTTCAAGCGTCAGCAGGTGGTTGGCCAGACGGATGAGGTTGACAGGGTTCAGCCAAGGAGTTCCCACTTCCAGCGGCTGTGTTGAAGGGAGGGATCTCTTTGTCCCTTGTCCATGCCTAGTTGGATAGGCGAAAACTGGCTGCATATGCCGGAACCCTTCGAGCGGGTGCCTCCTTCGGGCACCTAAGAAGATAGTACTCACCTCGGAGTTTCCTACATGATTTGGGAAGGTATGTTGGCTCAGCTCGAGGGGTACGGGAGGCTATTGAAGCTCAATGGTACCCAAGTTGATAAGCCTCTGAATAGCTTGCCTCAGTGTCTGGCAGAGGTCCGTTGCGTGGCCGGCTGACCTGTGGTATTCGCAATACTACTGCAAATTGTACCAGACAAGAAGAACAGCTAGAGGCGGTTTGATAAGGGGAGCGTGAGCAGCGCCTGGGCCTGATGGAATACCTGGCTCAGTGGTTCAAATAGTGGTGTGTATTCCGTTATGCGCGGCTGCTGTGGCTACAGGGGCAGCTAGCGCGATTCACGCTATTGCTGACTGGGGCATTGTTGGTTAACGCCTGTGTGATCTCCACTTTGTCCCTGGTTTCTTTGATGAGAGGTTGTCGGGGACGTTACCTGCCACTGCCGGTGAGCTGGTGGATCTGATGCAGCTGTCGAGTGGGGAGCCTTGGGCCTCCAAGGTTGTTGATTCGGGGCCACTCGAGTGGTGTAGACCGGCTGCTGAACTGGGGTGATTGCTGGTAGATGATACTCTTGGGCTGGGGCGTACACCTATTGTGGTTGGTATGGTGGTGGTGCTACTGCCACAACGGTCACGGGAGACGGACGGATGTTGTCATTCCTCCAGGGGCCACGGTTGTTCCCCATGTTGTCACCCGTGGCCGGTGGTAGGGGACGTATGTTCCCTTCGGGGTTGGCTCCGAATGGAAGAGTTGAGAATCTCCCCGACTTTAAGAATCCTTCCAGGCGGCTACCAGCTTTGATCAACTGGGAGAAAGTTGAGTATGACTGGATACATAGAAGGGCTGCCAGTGATGGTTGAGCACCTTGCACAATTATGTCCAGAGAGTCTTCTTCTATGGGTTTGTCCTGGATTTGGGATGCCAAGGCCCGCCACCTACCGACATAGCCACTGAATGGCTCATTCTCACGTTGGCGAAGGCAACAGAGATCTTCCAACTTTGGTGCCAGGTCTAAGTTATACGCGTACTATTCCTAGAACATGTACGCCAGCTATTCCCAGGTGTAAATCTTTGTTAAGTCTAAGGACATGTACTAGGAAAGAGTAGGTCCTTGGAGAGATTTCTGGAACAGCTGGATGAGGAGCTTCTCCTCGTGTTGTAGTGTCGCCATGTCTCCGCAGAAGGCCCAGAGGTGTGCGCGAGGTTCCCTGTGCCCATTGTATTTAACCAGTTCAGGCATCTTGAAATAAGGAGGGAGCGTTGCTTCAGGATAAAAATAGAGGTTTTGGAAGGCACAAGAAGGTTCCGGCGGGCCAGACTTCATGCTCCAGAAGGATGCCTCCAGTTCGGCTATCCTCTACAGTAGTTGCCCTTGCAAGTCGGGCACCAGGGTGGCAACAGTGGCGGCTACTAGCTGGAGTGGTGGCGGGCCGAATTGGTCGATGACAGGAGTGGTGACGACATCGTATTCTTCTGTGTGTTGCCTCTCCGGGACACAGATGGTTAGCCTGGGGGGGATTACTGAACCGATCCCTTGCTGTTGATAGCGTGCCAACTGGTGAGCCAGGAGGGTTTGCTCGAAGTGTCCCAGTCGAGGTGGCAGGAAGGCGTTGGTCGCTCCTATGCCCTCAGTGTTCGAGGGTGGTGGGTAGGACGAGCCAGTGCTCCGTGTGGGAGCTGGCCTGTTACCTTCAGTTTCAGCAGTCAGAGAAGTAGGTGGCGTAGGATGCACCGTGGCATTGTCGAATGCCACAACCACAGACAGATCTGGTGCCCTTGATTGGTCTGGGATCCCGGCAGGCACGATGATAGGCTGGGTGAAGTTCGTCTGGGTGATGACAGGCAACGGCAGGCCGAAGACCACGGACAGCGGCACAGAGGTTGCCATAGTGATGGAAGGAGAAGATCTGGAAGTCGCAGCGGAACCGGTGGCCATGGCTCTTGCTTGTGAGCGAGTCAGGACAGGGGGAGCCAGCGGGGTCCGGAACCTGCAAACGGCAAAGGTCTGCAAGGAGACGGTGCCCGGAGAATCCACAGGGGTACGGTAAAGATCTGCAGGGATACCAAAGGAGGGTGATATGGTTTAATGCATTTGAAAGCGGCTTCGCTTAACAAATGCGACAAATACACTAGAAATCTTAACGGAAAACAAAAGACTGACTACTAAAGAGCCGTACGAGCGAGAGTTTGAGTCACTTAATCGATAAAACGCAGCGAGTCTCCCTAGCGGAGTCGCCAAAACTCTATACCCTCTCTTTCATTCGGCTATCACCCAGAAACCCATGGGATTCCACCAGCCCCGCCAGCGGATGGGCCGAGGTACAAAGAATTGAAAGGTGTTTGTGTGAGCGCATCACCACGTCGGGGGGGGATGGCTCGTTGAACAGAGTCGCCACCTTATTTTTATGTAGAAAAAAAGGAAAACCAGATGGGAAAGTGTCCTTCCACCATCATAACGATAAAACCACAGGAAACACGTAAAATCGTATAACACGAGAGAACTGGATACAGGGCTCAGGGTACTGTTGGGGAAGGTGTTAGGCACCCCCAGACAGCCTGGGCATTCCTGACCTCTCTCCGGCTCTAAAACAGAAAACTACGACAGTCAGTCTGGCCACACATGGCCTCATCCTGGAAAACTTTCCAGGGGATCAGGAGAAATAACTTCAATCCTTCCAGTAAAACGAATGAAGATTGAACAATGCGGGGTTTCACACCGGATCTGGTGGTGAATGGGGGAGAGAAAGATACGAAGGTCACCCTTACGAACCTCTCAGTAGAAGAACTGAAAGACGGGTGAGGTAGGTGGCTGGGTCACTAGACAGCCGGCAGAATATACCGGCTGCCGCATCATATCCCCCCCCTCCCTTTGATTGGAGATGAGAACTTACGTTACCACTTGGCCAGGGCCAGTATGGATGCATGCCAATGGCCTTATCTGGGTAGGGCGTCTTCACTTCTTCGGAAATCAGGAACCGTGAGGTCGTACGTTTGTATACCCGAATGGCCGCCGCCGGCAAAGATGCAAGCCAGAGGCGTCATCACGGAAATCTTTCTGGGGCATCGGGAATGTAGACTTACATTTCCCGAAAAATGGGGATCGGCTGCCGGTTTGTTATACTGGTTTGCCGGCGACGAACCGGCTGGTTCCCCGAACCATCTACCCAAAAATGGGTTTTCGGGGAGCTGGCTATCGGCCGTTTGTGCCGGTTGGTTCCCCGAGCTATTCACCCAAAAATGGGTTTTCGAGGAGCCGGTCGCCGACCGTTTGTGCTGGCTTACCAGCGGCAGGCCGGTTGGTTCCCCAAACTATTTGCCAAAAAATGGTTTTCGGAGAGCTGGTCATCAGTCGGCTGGTTCCCCGAACTATTCACCCAAAAATGGGTTTTTGGGGAGTCGATCGCCGACCGTTTGTGCCAGCTTGCCGACGGTGGGCCGGCTGGTTCCCCAAGCCAAAGAGGGTTTTGGGGAGGTCCTAGACTTCCCAAATGACGAGAACCGCCAAGTCATATTTCTTCGTACACCCGATCGACTTCCGCCGGTAATGGTGCATGCTGGAGGCATCATCCCAGAAATCTCTCCATGGTATCGGGAAAGTAGACTTATATTTTTCGGGGAATGGGAACCATCGGGTTGTGCCTCTCGTACACCCAGACGGCTGCCGCCGGCAAGGGTGCATGCTAGAGGCGTCATCCTGGAAATCTTTCTAGGGCATCAGGAATGTAGACTTACATTTCCCGGGAAACGGGAACCGCCAGGTTGTACTTCTCGTACACCTAGATAGACGGCTACCGTCGGCAATGATGCATGCTGGAGGCGTCATCCCGGAAATCTTTCCGGGGCATCGGGAGGGTAGACTTACGCCTCCCAGAAAATGGGAACCGCCGGGTTGTACTTGTTCGTACACCCGAACAGCCGCCGCCGGCGAGGATACATGCGAGAGGTGTCATCCCGGAAATCTTTTCGAGGCATCCAAAGGGTAGACTTACGCCTCCCAGAAAATGGGAGCTGTTGGGTTGTACTTTTTGTACACCTGGACGGCCACCGCCGGCAAGGATACATGCCAGAGGCATCATCCCGGAAATCTTTCCAGGTCATTGGGAGGGTAGACTTACCCCTCCCAGAAAATGGGAATCACTGGGTCGTACTTGTTTGTACACCCGAACGGTCGCCTCTGGCAAGGATGCATGCCGGAGGCATCATCTCGAAAATCTTTTCGAGGTATCGGGAGGGTAGACTTACGCCTTCCGGAAAACAGGAACCGTCGAGTTGTACTTGTTCGTACACCCAAATGGCCACCGCCGGCAAGGATGCATGCCAGAGGCGTCATCCTAGAAATCTTTCCTGGGCATCGGGAGGGTAGATTTACGCCTCCTGGAATGCGATGATCGGATAATAAAAAAGTGTAAAACCTGTTGGGAAACTCAGAGTTTCCATGTAAAAAGACCCGACGAGAGGGTCGCGACCGAACCGAAATCGATCGCGTCGGGTAGATTTACCCGGCCAGGAGGACAGCCACCGGTACCTTCAGGCGTATTTCTGAAGGAATGATACCCGGGTCTGTGCTCTAGCCTTTCCCTTGCATGGGGAAGGTGTTACATGGTCGGGGCTCGGAAAAGACATTGTGAAAACATATGTAAAGCAACGAGAACGGAGGGACTTACCTGTAGGGAGTCATCGGTGGAGGTCGGAAGCTCTCGCTTCGGTGCAGTGAGAAGGCGTCAGGGCTCCGAGCGTCTCTCCTCCTTCAGAACCTCCAGCTGGCGTTTCCTCCAAGGGCTGAAAGTGTGCCAAGTGTCTCCTATGTCCTTACGATGGTTTCTCCGAGAGGTGGAAGCTTGTCTTTTTGGGAGTGGGGAGCCCTTCTTTTATAAGGGGTCACCTTCCTTCTTTGGGGGGACCCGAAGATGGAAGGTGGCGCTTGTCCCGATTTAATCACGCGATCCACGTGATTGACTGATTGTGAGATTTAAGCAATTAAATCTCATCGTATCTCCCTGATTGATTTACCTTACCTTTCTAGGTAGTTACCTGGCAATCGCTGTGTGGCACGCAGATGCCGGTTAGTTCTATCCGGCTACCTCACGAAAGGGGAATATGTTGGCCAAAATGGGTTTTTGGGGAGTCGGCTGTTTCCCCCACCCATTTGCGCCAATGGGGGTTTTGGGGAGCCAGCTGCTTCCCCCACCCATTTGCACCAATGGGGGTTCTGGGGAGTCGGCTGCTTCCCCCACCCATTTGCGCCAATGGGGGTTCTTGGGAGCCGGCTGCTAGCGCTAGCCGACTGCTTCCCCAGCTCTTCTCTTCAAGCATGGGGGTCAACAGTTAGTAGTATTACTTTCGATAATGCTACTAATAATACTACAACAATTCATATGTTTAAGGGGGGTTTATGCACATCGGATTTTGTCAGAATTCGAGTGAAATGGAAAGTAAGGGAAAGTTAAAAAAAAATGTCATGTTTGTGCAACATGGAAAGTGAGGATAAGATTTAACCATATAAATACATAACATTCCCTCACATTAATTCTCACCTCCCCTCCACTAAATCGTCTAGAATCCTCTGAGCCTCGCAAACCCTTGACCGTGTGATGCAACCACTCCACCCCTCCACACAACGTGACCATTGCACAAGGACTCCACTATCGTGATGACTCCACGTAAGGTCTTCACCCCTCTACCCAACGACTCCCTACAAGCTCTTTGACCCTTCATGTGATCACTCCGCCATTGCATGACACAACCACTTCACCCCTCCATGTGATGCAACCACTCCTCAAGGACTCTATTGTTGCGACGACTCTACTCCTCCGCTCAACAACTATGCATGAGATCACCATCACCATCTTCTTCAATCATCTTCTTGCAATTGGGGTTAGGGTTTGGAAAGGAGAAGAATAGAGAAGAAAGGAAAAAAAAAGAAAAAAATAAAAAATAAAAAATTAGAAAAATAAGAAAGGAGAAGAAGAAAAAGATTTTAAAACTTGGTTGATGAATAAAAAGAAAAAATGAAAAAGGGATATAAAGTAAAAATGAAAAATAATAAGAATAATAGAGAAGAAACTATAAATTTGAAGTACAAACAAAAGAAAGAAATCCAGAAAAATGAAGCAAAAATGATTTATTTTTAGTAATTTATAAATTCCATCAACTTTCTATCATAGTTAGGAACTTGTCTTATGTATCAATTTATGTAGCATGATAATTTATGTATTTTGTTACTTTTATGATGTGACAATCCTTTATTACATTACTTATGAAATTATAATACATTCACTTTAATTCTGAGATATTCTAATTAATTTTGTGATTGTCACAAACAACCTCTATTTTTCTGACATTCTGATAGATTCTCTTCCAACAAAATCAGACATATTCTTTCTGACAAATTCTGATGGCACAAACATGCCTTAAATGTAGATTAAATCCACCAAATGGTTTTAAATTATTTCATTAAAGATGTATGTGTCGCATTATTTACTTTATTGAACAAGTGGCTATTATAGATTTTAAAATTTATATTGATAACGTGAAGGATGCAATAAATTTTATCACAAGTCAGGGTAAATGTGGACATGATTTTAATTTCATATGTGATTCATTTGATTTGCCACATAAATAGTTTACTATTGATGTTCCACATAGATGAAATTCTTTATATTTAATGGTAAATAATGTTTACCTTATAAAAATATTATTAAATCTTATTATAATCACTTTATAAATGATTATACTAAAAAATTAACAGATAAAGATTTTTTAAAACTATTTTATGAGGCAACTGCTAGATTGTCTGGTATTTATTATTCTACTTCTATTTATGCATTACATTATTTATAAGAAATTTGTTTAGTTTCATAAATATGGTAGTGATCAATTTTTTTCACCAATAGTAGATAAAATGAAAGAAAAAGTTTTAAAATATTGGAGTGAAATTTCATTATTATATATATTAAGTAATTGTTTAGATCTTAGGGATAAAATAAAATTCATTAATAAATTAGTTAAAGGATTGTAAAAATGTTTAAATGTAAATCTTGGAATAACTACAAAAATAATAGAAGAAAATTTAGATAAAATGTTTGATTTATATGTAATAAAGTATAATATATGAATAACACAAATTTCTTCATTTTTACCATCATTATCATCATAGATAGGAATGACATCATGACATTATTAGAAGTCTATGATGATGAAGATGTAGATAGTCCATCTACATTATCATTTTATTCTTCTACTATTATAGTTTTTAGAAATGAAATAAATTCTTTTAATAGCACTAATCATCAATATCTATGGAATGAATATTTAAATATGAATTCATTCGATGTAATAGATTAGTGAGAAAAATAAATTTTGATTTTCCCAATTTTATCATATATTAATTCTTATATCTTTAATAGTATGTGAGCAAATTTTCAATATTAGTGGGAGCATGTTAGATAACAAAAGATCAAGGTCAAAGGAAAATATATTAGAAGTTTTGATGTGTATCAAAGATTAAGAGTTTACTCAAGTTATAAGAAAGAACATATAATTGGATGAGTGAGTTTTTAGATAATTGAAATTTGAAAATGTAATTTTTATTTTTTTCTCAAATTGTAAATGCAATTTTTATGTAAATTATGTAATCTAAGTTTTATTTTTTTAATATTTTGTAAATTTTGTACAAAAGTCACTTTTGTAATTTTTAATAAATAAAATAATACATTTTTTTGTTAGGTTGTATAAATTGTAATAATATATGGTTTGATTGGTTGTGGAAGTAAATGAATGAAATGAAATTCCACGATCTACATTAGTATATTACTATATAAATTATATTAATATTATGTTAAATATTAAATATTTACTAAAATAAAAAATTAAATTAAAATGACACGATTTGACATAATTTGATATTGCATGTTATTGGTTAAGTCTCAGTGGATCGTACTTGAACCCTAATTTTTTAAATGGCATGACAAGACATGGTACAAATAGTAACATGCTACCAAAAGGATTAGGCTTTGCCATATCGTGTCATGTTAACCTGATTTATATGTTTACGTATTAGGTCACGACTTACTATTATTTAAAGTGAATGGTTAGATCAAGGATTAGTACGGCGTGGAGGTTGATTCAAGTGTGATTTTAGAAGCAATTTATTATTTCACTTCTATAGTATGTATTCTTGAAAGAGTTTTATTTAAGAGGTGAAATGAAGTTTATTTATATAAATCAAAATTTTTTCGATAGATCAAGGACTTACGACAACTTCATTTTTAACAAATTTCATGATTTTTGAAATAATAAAGAGATAACAGATTTTTCTGGAATAGGAACACCATGTTTTAGGTAAAATTTATATACCTTTTATTTGTATTATTCATTCCAGCGTTGGTTGGATTGTGAAAGTATGATAATTCCTTTTGGTTAAATACTAGTCAGAGAAAACCTGATTTGTATTTCTTCGCATGGAAAATTTTTTAATGTTAAAATATTATTAATGTGTTCTAAATTTACGTTTTAAGATGTAGGATTTAAAGATTAACAAGTATTATTTTTCCAGCGCTCCGCCACAGCTTCCTTCCGAATCCTCAATCCGTCGCCCTTGATCTTTCTCTCCCTCTCTTCGCTTCGTCGCCTGGACTCTTTTGTCAACTCCATTCGTGCGCTGTGGACTGACATCCGTCGTTCTAGGGTTCCCATGGCCTCGTCCGACTTCCTTTGACGAAACTTGCAGGACTGCCTCCATCGGTGCCGACGCAAGTATTCTCAGCTGATTTAGAATTCTTTTCTCTCCTTTTCTTTTTTCGGGAACTGGTTTGTGTTGCTGTTTTACCTGTGTTGGAAATTTCAAATCGTGTGCTTTTCGGCGGACTTGCCGACGTTGTTTGTCTGATAATAGGAGGAGGTAATTTGTGAAATTTGCTTTTTTTCAAAAGAAATTTTGTCCTGAAACGGTATTCATGGCCCATGACATTATGTATTGTTGTTCTAGAAAAAGGTGAAAATGTTTTCGGGCCTGTCATTTGTGTTGCTGCTCAATTCCATATCTGTCGTTGATTTTTTGTTTGCTGATTCAGGGGCATTCTGATGGTTTGTTGAACATGTTGGATTGGACTCTTGGAAATTCTGGTTTAGTTGTCCTTCTTGGTGACTGAACCTATTCCTATATGCATCAAGGTAGGAGCTTTTTGTGATGGAATGTAACTTAAATGATGCTCTTAGATCAAGGGAAATTGCCGAGAAGAAGTTCTTAGCTAAAGATATAGTTAGTGCAAAGAAGTTTGCTCTCAAGGCTCAAAATCTTTATCCAGATCTTGATGGCATCTCACAAATGATAGCTACTCTCAATGTTCATCTTTCAGCAGATACAGTTGTGAATGGAGAGAGAGACTGGTATGCCATTCTTTCTGTGAATGCTTTAGCTGATGAAGAAGTGGTCAGGAAGCAGTACAGGGAGTTGGCTCTCATGCTTCACCCAGATAAGAACAAGTGTGTTGGTGCTGAAGGTGCCTTTAAGCTTATTTCTGAAGCTTGGAGAGTATTGTCTGATAAGACTAGAAGAATGGCATACGATAAGAAGAGGAAAATCGAAGTGACACTGCAGAGACATTCACAGCGACATGGTTCAAATGCTTTTTATAATTTTGCCAACAATACAGGTGTGAATACTCAGAAATATACTGCTCAGAGTTGTATGGTTCCCTCCACTGTTCGCAATCCAAGTTATCAGGTCAAGTCCGATACATTTTGGACTTCATGCAAAAACTGCAAGATGCGATATGAGTATCTCAGAGTTTATCTGAATCACAGTCTTCTTTGTTCTAGTTGTCATGAACCTTTCTTGGCCGTTGAAACTGGAAATGCAGCTAATAGATGCCATACCTCAGTCCTTCACTCTTCTGGGTATCAGTATCAAAATTCAAACTATACCAGAATCTTTTATGATCATGGAAGAAATGGTTTTTCTTCAGAAAATGATACTTCTACTTTTCAACAGAGAGAAAATCATGATGGTTTTAGTAACTCAAATTTTCATTGGGGCACATTTTCTCGGAGTGCTGGTGCTGCAAGTGCAACTGCTTCTTCGGTTGCTGCTGCACATGCTGCTACTGTGGCTCATCCTACATATGAAAAAGTTAGAAGGGAGCGTGAGGAAAAACAAGCGGCAGCTAAAAAGGATGAATTTGTCCAAAAGAAAAACCATGTCTTAAATCATAGTGGTGGCATGGAGTACAACACTACACCCTGTGGCAGTATATTCGACAGAAAGCACCCTCAAACCTCTGTAGAAGAAAAACCTGCAAAGAAAAGAAGAAGTATCAGTGAAGATTATTTAAATTGCAACGGAAGCATTGGAATTGAAAGAAAAGCTAGTCATTCTAATGGAAACAAAATCATATCAGTTACTACTGCATTTTACTTGGAAAGAGCTAATGTTGTTTTTGGAGATCGTGAAAGTAGAAATATTCATGGGGAAATTTCTCATTTGGACGTACAGAACATGCTAATACAGAATGCTAAATTATTGATTCAGAAGAAACTAGAGCATTCAACATTCATTGAGGCATCTAAATTGGAAAACAAACGAAGGGAAAAAATCTCGAAAAAGGGAAAAGGCTGTCAAAAAAGAAAACAGTGATGCAAGGAGATGTTTCTGAAGTTGTCAAGATCTTCAATTTTGATAATTCCAAAAAATGCTGTCTGACAGTTTAAATGACTATTTCCAGAATGTTTAGGAACCTTCATATTTGCTCATTGGTGAAGAAGCTTCTAATTATCCAAAGGGGTGTCTTGAGTTGGATCCAGTTGCTGCTCCTGTAGATCTTTCAAGTATTTTCTGAAGCCAAGGAAGAGTAGTTTGGGTGAAGCATCTGGACATCTATTTTGTGAACGATGCCCACTTGATCAACTTTTTGATGGTGCCCATAGGACATCCCAATATTCAATGGAGTTCAATGCCCATGCAGTTGCGTACTGCTGCTGCATTGATTCAACTTCCTTGTCAAGTTTGGTAGAAGCTCTAAACTACTCTCTGCTTGGTTCTTATGTCTTGTTGTAACCTTCTGTACTTGTCTATATATATTCCTTGTACATTGTAATTTTAATTAACTTGAACGAAGCTTGAGGCACTGTCCTCTTCTTCAAGTTTTCTTCTGCTCTCTTTTCTTCTTCCTGCTTGCGTTCATGGATCCGTCTGGCTTGGTGGTTCTGTTTTTCATTTCCTCCTCCTAGTTCAAGGGAATGCTGTCATCATATCTTCTTGTAATTTAGGATTTGGTTGGAAGCCGTTTTTTTTTACTCTTTGAGGGCGGAAAAAACACTTCTTCTACCAAACAGAGGGAGTGATTTTTGGTTTTTAAGGAAATGAAAAAACTACCTTAAGAATCTCTTATGTTATCATTACGTTGGAAGTGATTTTTTAGTTTAATAAGAGTGTTATTAAATGAATCCTTAATGCTCCCTTGATCAGCAAGCGGCACAGTGAACTGTTATCACATCAATATTTCATTGTTAGTCACAGGTAGGAGGTAGCTGGTACATACATTATTGTCCATGTCTTTTATGATGAAATGTACATGTAAGATCATTTTAATAGAGTTTAATCACAAAAGGAGGGGTGAATTGTATTTTTAGAATAATTAAACTCTAACAGATAACAAAAACACAATCATACATAAATTTTTAGAAAAATCTTAATTTTTTTTAATAAGATTTATTATAACGTTTAAGCACAAATCTCTTTTTGTGGATTCAAATAAAACTTTTAGATTCAATCAAGAAGAGTAAAAGAAAACGATTTTGCTTCACAAATAAAACAAGTTTTACACAAAGTTAAAATCCAATTTTCCTCTTTACAAAATCAAATTATTTAGCACAACTCTTACTTGATTAACAATCTTGAATCTTCACTTTTGATCTTCAACCTCAAACTAACTTCAATCTAAAGCTTTGAACCTTGAATGTCTTCTTCGAGTTGAACTTAATCTTGATCTTCAAACTTAAACTTCAACCTGAGCTAGAACTGTCTTTAAAATGCAATCTGAATGTTGTATTGTATGTTGTGTCGTATCTTGTTTCAGTCGAGCTTTCAAGTGTATTTATAGAGTGAAATACACTTCCTCTATCATGTCCATTATGTCAACTATGTCCATGAAACCTTTTAAATGTGTCTTTGAAATATTCAATAACTTCTGATTCATCCTACGTTCATATAGAACATGTGCTTTGTTTCTATAATTTTATGTTTATTTTTCTAGACTATTGTGGAATATCAACGACGCAATCATTCTTCTTTGAAATCTTCAAGTCCACGATTGTATCCACGTTTTACTTGTAAAAGCTCAACCATGTTCCTATACGATCACTTAAGAACAATTCAAATATAAAACGTTGAAACATTCAATCGTAAATTCCATTTATTTAGTCTTACGTTTTTAATAATAAATTCTCAAAGATATTTGAACTTTTAACCTTAAAATGCCAAACAACTATTCACGTTTTCTAAAATTGAATTTCACGTGTTTAACTTAAAAACTCACGTGTCTCACTAAAACACCAAAGCCTACATCATCTATTGCCTAACAGTTATGGTTTTTTAATATTAAAACACCTATACCATTCACACACCACGTGCACTTTAAAATGCACGCACCTAACTTAAGAAATCATATGCTAATGTTAAAACGCCGATACACTATTCATCAATTCCCAATAAGTTTGGTCTTCTAACATTACAACACCGACTCTTTCATCACGTGTGAACTTAAAATTTCACGTAACATTCCATCATTGATTTACGAACTATATTCATATCTAAGACTTATTTAAATAACACTATAGCTCGTCGAATATCAAACTTAAGTGTTTAAAAAATAAATATATGTAATCCACCAAATTAAACATTTAACTTGTATCGAAAATACAAGTGTTAAATAATTAAACATTAAATACCATAATATTTTCAGATAATTCCATATATGTCTAAAAATATTATAAGTAGATAATTACTAAATATAAGTACGACTTTAAATACCCATCAAACATTATTAAAATATTAATTAACCATTCATCAATAAAACATAATACTCAACAATCTCTCCTTTCTTGATGATAACAAAATTAATGTGATATTGTAATTATCTATATTTTTAATTATCAATTTTTGGTTATTTCTCCCCCTTTTTGTCATTATTCAAATAAGGACTTGGGTTAGAGAATAACGAAAATAATTTAGAGAGTACAAAATATAAAAATCCAACTCTAACTGAACATATATTTAAAATAAAACATGTAAAATAAAATTGAACAGTTAAAAAGTAGTTGTATGTATCAAGTAATATTGAAAGTAAAGCATACAAACAATGGTTCAAGTTACAATCTTAAGGTTAAATGTTGTGCTACATCAACAAGAAATCAGAAAAATACACATAATCATTGATTTCGTCTTTAATTCTAAACAGTACTAATCATTGTTTGTCACTTGCCGACCTATTTGTTCTCCCAGTTGTGTAAAATAAGCAATCTCTTTTGGAGATTACAAATTTTGTTCTATCGATGAAGGATCTATCTATGGCTGTTCACTTGGTTGATGTTGCTCTAAAACAGTAATTGGTGCTTTTTGTAGGAATTTCTCCAATTCTGCCACTATAAATGATCTTGTCTTGAAGGATTTTCTTGGCCACTAATTAACATCATAGCCAATACCATTAATCAGCTTGACAAGACTAATCCCATAAAATAGTTTTGAATGTCTATTTTGAATGAAATCTAAAAACAGTGTGTACCAATTAATCTAAATTTTCTGCATAACAACATAGGTGGCATATAAGCAAATTTTTTCAATGTGTTTTGAATGCCCCTTCTTTTGAAAAATTTCTACTTATAGAATCTTTGCTATGAACTTAGATTTGTCATTAAGTTCATCTAAATATTGTAATTTTCCATGAAATTGAGGGTTTCTTGCTAATGAACCAATGTTCCAATTTAGCAAGTGGAGAGATGTTCTCACTAACTGTATACCCTCATTTTTCAATTTTAATGTATCATATACCAACTATGGAGATAACTTAAAAACATTTCTGTCTATATTGCTATACAGTCTATTCTCATCAATATGTAAATTTGCATAAAATGCAGTTATTACTTCTTGAAAAAATCCAATTTACATGTGGTTGGTACTGTCTAAAAGACCTTGAAATTGTAAAAGATCTCAAATCTCTTGTAAACCTCTAAATTTGATAGGTCTTTCATAAATAATTTCAACATGTAAAAATTGATTATACTTATTAAGACAGTCCTAATTTTTGAAATATAAATTATCTAACAATATACCTTCCTTAGGAACCGAATGTGAAGTGCTTGGAAAATCTTCAATATTCTCTGTTTGTGACTAATAAATAACTAATCTCAAGTTTTCTTTGTTTGTTACAGGTGAAGCCTCTTGTTGCTCATCAACATATTCTTCTTCAATATGCAAGTCAAGAGTGTCTTCTACTAGTGCATCACTTGAGACAGTTTGAGGAATTTCTTGCTCCTCCATAGTTGCTTCTGGAATTTGCACTTCATGAGCTTCTTCCATAACTTGTTCATCAACTGAAATCTACTCAGAAACTGGTTGCTCTAGTTGTAAAGTTTGTAATACTTCATTAACTTGTTCCTATGTTTCAGCTTGAATAGTTGCATGTAACTTATCCCTTTTCAGACTTTGTAAATAATAACCTAAAGTCTGATCATCAGGTATTTCAGAAATATTTTCTTGTTCCTCTATATGAGTAGTTGCAACAAAGCACTCTGCTTTCAGATTTTTCAAAATATCTTCTACAGTGTCCATCTGATCATTAGTAGGATTATCTTTCTCTATATAAACTATTTTTGGAATAACTAAAACTATACCATCAGCATCTTCAGTGCTTCCAACATACACTACAGTTTCAGGTGGCAATGTGCTCACAAGAGCATCCTCTTGCTTCCATTGACCCATTAATTGAATATAGATTCTGGGAAGTTTTTCATTTCTATCAATATACTTTTGCATTTTAGCAAAAGCTTGAAATCTATCACCTTTTATGTATTAAAACATAATTAAAGACATCATTCCTCTGATTAATCAAATCAAATGATGTATATCCTTTATGTACAAGTTTCACACATAAATCATTCACAGCAAAGCTTGATCGATTTGTTGGAATAGAGTTAATTATGTTTAGAGAAGACTGAAAGACAGTGACTTCTCTTCTCTCAAAATTTTTAATCATCCTTTGAAAACATTTTAATTCAAAGGAAGAAATAAAAACTTTACCTATCCACAACCCTTCATTGTCACTTTCAATACTGATAGATTGAACACTACTACTAAAAGTTGAAACTTTAGAACTGAGTACCTCAATTGGTTGCTGTGCAGTGGTTGCTTTAAACCAGTCTTCGAATTCTTCAACCCCACTTTTGTGTGTGAAGCATTCCGAAATTGAAGGTGGTGGATGAGTGGGTTTAGTCTTCTTAATTGAAATTGGTTTTTTGCTTAGTCTTGCAGCTTTTGAAGACTCTCCGACTGCTACTTTCGTGTGTGGAGTCATCGTTTCAGCAAAAGATTTTAAGACATAAAGCTCAAGAGCTCAGGAGCTTCTTCCATAACTTGTTCATCAACTGAAATCTACTTAGAAATTGGCTGTTATTGTTGTAAAGTTTGTAATACTTCATTAACCTGTTCCTATGTTTCAGCTTGAATAGTTGCATGTAACTTATCCCTTTTCAGACTTTGTAAATAATCACCTAAAGTCTGATCATCAGGTGTTTCAAAAATATTTTCTTATTCCTTTATATGAGTAGTTGTAGTAGACCATTGTGCTTTCAGATTTTTCAAAATATCTTCTACAGTGTCCATCTAATCATTAGTAGGATTATCTTTCTTTGTATAAACTATTTCTGGAATAACTAAAACTATACCATCAGCATCTTCAGTGTTTCCAACATACATTGCAGTTTCAGGTGGCAATGTGCTCACAAGAGCATCCTCTTGCTTCCATTGACCCATTAACTGAATATAGATTCTGGGAAGTTTTTCATTTCTATCAATATACTTTTGCATTTTAGCAAAAGCTTGAAATCTATCACCTTTTATGTATTAAAACATAATTAGAGACATCATTCCTCTGATTAATCAAATCGAATGATGTATATCCTTTATGTACAAGTTTCACACATAAATCATTCATAGAAAAGCTTGATCAATTTGCTAGAATAGAGTCAATTATGTTTAGAGAAGACTGAGAGACAGGGACTTCTCTTCTCTCAAAATTTTTAATCATCCTTTGAAAACATTTTAATTCAAAGGAAGAAATAAAAACTTTACCTATCCACAACCCTTCATTGTCACTTTTACTATTGATAGACTGAACACTACTACTGGAAGTTGAAACTTTAGAATTGAGTACCTCAATTGGTTGCTGTGCAGTGGTTGCCTTAAACCAATCTTCAAATTCTTCAACCCTACTTTTGTGTGTGAAGCATTTCGAAATTGAAGGTGGTGGATGAGTGGGTTTAGTCTTCTTAACTGAAATTGGTTTTCTGCTCAGTCTTGCAGCTTTTGAAGACTCTCTGACTACTACTTTTGTGTGTGGAGTCATTGTTTCAACAAAAGATTTTAAGACATAAAGCTCAGCACACTTGACATTGTGTAGTTTTTCTCCTTGAGACCTTAATCTCATAAACCAATTCTCACTTTTTGCATTTTTGACCTCCTTTGCAACAACTTCAAATACTTCAGAAGTGAAGTCATACCTCGACTTCAATAGCTGTATCTCTTACTCATCTTTATCAAGCTTCATCTACCAACTGTGTTGGAGAAGTGGTGGAACTTCAATAATCTTCTTCCCACGTACCATTGCTTAGTTGCTGTGAGTAAGAGAGAGACAAGCTGCTGCTTCTTCCACGTACAAGCATGTTTCACCCAAAGGCTAGGGCAGAGGGTTTTAGGAATTTAATTCTTATATGCTAAGAGATTGAGGGTTAAGGTTGTCAGATCTTTCTCTAATTGGATCTGACTTAAAAGATTGTACAGATATATATATATATTCTTATTTACCTAGGAACAGATCAATTTTGAATAATGGATGTTACATTTAGACATCAGTTAACTTACATATACCAAGGTTTAATCTTAATTTGGAAAATGTATTTTCATCTAAGGGTTTTGTAAATAAGTCAGCCAATTGTTCAGATGTAGGAACTTGTTTTAACTTAATATTTCCTTTTATTACATTATTCCTTAGAAAATGGTGTCTCACTTCAATATGTTTTGCTCTTAAATGTAAAATAGGTTTCTTTGACAAATTATTACAGAGCTACTATCATAGAAAATCTGTGTGGGTTCAAAAGTGTGATTAAAATCTTTTAAGGTTTGTTTGATCTATAGGATTTAAGCATGGCAAAGTGCAGCAACTAGATATTCAGCTTCTGTTGTAGATAAGACTACACAATTTTGTTAAACCACAAAACTAAAGAATTTCCTAGTAACTAACAAGTGCCACTAGTACTTTTTCTTTCTAGTTTACAACCTGTGTAATTAGCATCACTAAAGCCCACTAGTTCCAATGAACTATATTTAGAATAAAACAATCCAAAGTCTTTGGTTCCATGTAGATACTTAAAAATTCTTTTAACAACTAATAGGTGTGACTCCTTAGGATTAGATTGATATCTAGCACAAGTGCACACACTAAACATAATGTCTGGTCAACTAGCTATCAAATAGAGTAATGAACCAATCATACTTCTATACTATTTTATATCTATAGATTTTCCAAAATTATCTGTATCTAATTTGGTGATAATACTTAGGTGTATTTTTATTTTTAGTTTTGTCAAATCCAAACCTCTTTAATAAATCTTGAGTATATTTTTCTTGAGAAATAAAGATCCCTTTATTTAATTGCCTAATTTACAAACCTAGAAAGAATGATAGTTCACCGATCATACTCATTTCAAATTGACTTGTCATGTCATTTGAAAATGATTCAACCAATTTGTCATTTGTTGATCCAAATATAATGTCATCAACATATATCTGAACTACCAAAATATCATTTTTAGTTCTCTTGATAAAGAGTGTATGATCTACCTTTCCCATGGAATACCCTCTTTCCACAAGAAATTTAGATAATCTCTCATACCAAGAACTAGGTGCTTGTTTAAGGCCATAAAGAACTTTCTTAAGCTTGTAAACATACTCGAGATTTTGTGAATATTCAAAACCAGGAGGTTGTTTTACATAAACTTCTTCATTTATATAATCATTTAGAAAAACAATTTTAACATCCATTTGATGTAACTTAAAATTCATATAACATGCAAAAACTAATAATATGTGGATAGATTCTAGTCTTGTAACAAGAGAAAATGTTTCATCATAATCAATTCATTCCTCTTGCTTGTAACCTTGAGTGACCAATCTAGCTTTATTCTTGACTATATGACTAGTTTCATCAGTTTTGTTTCTAAACACCCATTTTGTTCCTATAATCGTATGATTTTCAAGGGGTGGTACTAGATCCCATACTTCATTTCTAATGAATTGGTTTAGCTCATCTTGCATAGCTAAATACCAAAATTCATCAGATAATGCATCATCTACTTTCTTAGGTTCTAGCATAGAAATAAAAGCATAAGCACCACATATATTGACTACTGAAGATCTTGTCCTAACACCTTGATTAGGATCACCTATTATCTGATTTGTAGGATGAGATGAAGCATAACGCCAAGACCTATGATCTCTTTGAACATTCTCTTCTATATTGGCATTTTCTTCTATTTGATTATCATTATTCAAATTCATATCTCTTATTTTATCAGATATATCTTCAATTTCTCTGTCAACAATATTGAAATCTTCAGGGAGAGTTTTTGGATCTTCATCATTGCTAACAGCTTGTTTAACTTCCAAATGAGAATTTTCATTGAAATTAACATATAGGGATTCCTCAATGATTTTTGTTACTTTATTATAGACTCTAAAAGCTTTACTCCTAATAGAATAACCAACAAAAATACCCTCATCGGATGTTTTATGTTGTTTACCTAATTGACATGCTTTGCATATAAACTCATTTGAGTATCTAATGCTAGGTAAATTCCTAACTAAATCTTTTCTAGATAGTTTTTCAAATAATTTTATATTTGAGTGTCCTAGCCTTCTATGCCATAGTTGAATTTCATTTGACTTTGCAACCAAACAAGCATTGGCATTCATGATGTCATAAGGCTAGTTAAGAACACAAACTGAACCATTCTTATTTGCAATGAATAATACTTCATTTGTATCCTTATCTATTATTTGACACAAGTTATTTTCAAATATTAGTCTGTAAACTTGCATCAAAACAGGAACAGTCAATAAATTGAAGCCTAAATTTTCAACAAGTAAGACATTATTTATAAAACAATTTTCAATTACCTTCACCTTGCTAGATCTAAGGATTTTGGTTTTGCTTTTATTCCCAAAGGTAACATGTCTATTCTTTGTCTTGGTAATGTTAGCAAGTAATGCCCTATTTCCTATCACGTGGTTGGATGCCCCACTATCCATTATCCATTTCAATCTATTCACCTACAAAACAGTTTAAAAAGAAATTTTATTTCTTGTAACCCATTCTTGAGTGGGTCCAAGAATATTGGAGGGAGAGTTAGTCTTAATAGATTTAATAGCATTTTTACTTTTGGAGTTATTACCATTAAGCCCAACATTTTTCTTTTTAATATTATTTTTCAACTCATATATGCTTTCTGATTGTTACTAGTATTCAATTCTTCGCAATCAGAAATTTTATTTACGTTATTTGTATAGTTGAAATTATTGTTTTTAGATCTATTGGTGTACTTAGGTACATCTTTACTTTTCTTACACCATTGATCTATCTTAAGATTTGCAGTAAGTAGATTCCCTCTAAGATTTAGATTTTCAGATTTTAACATCTAGATTTCATCTTCAGATGTCTATTTCAACTCATTTAAGGAATTAATACGAGCATTTAAATCCTCTACTTGTAACTGCAGATCTTTTATTTCAGAAACATATGTTGAAGTATTTAAACTAACATCTTCAGAATTTGTTTGTATAGTGGATGAGTTACTAACTTGCACATATTTATCACCCTTTTTAACAACAGGGAATAACATTTTTATCTTTTTGTTTAGTACTTGATACAAAAGCATTATCCTTACTAATATGCCATCCATAATTTTCAAAAGATGTAGTGTTTTTACCAATACCATGCTTTTCAACATTAGATATGTTTCTTTAAAGTTCATCATTAATTGATTGACTATCATTCCATTTGCTTAAGATGACACTTTCTTCAAATAACTTAAGCTTTAATGTACTAATTTCAAAATTTAAATCCTTGACAATCAAATTCAATTTTTCAATTTCAAAGTTTAATTTCTTTTTATCAACACTAATATTTTCAAGATTATCATGCAAGTCCTTTTCAATTAATCTATATCTTGAAATATCCTTAGCTTGCTTATGATTCTCTTCTTTAAATTTATCTACAATAGTACTTAAGAAATTAACTCTAGATTCAGATTCTTCTAGCAATTTCCTAGTGTTTTTATCTTCTGATTTTAACTTTTTATACTTCTTTACTAGTTTATTATACTCAAATAACAATTTATCAAAATTTTCATAACTAGTATTAGAGTCAAAAGATACCTCATTGTTATCAGCCATGAAGCACACATTTGCTAAATTCTTTGTTTCTAAATTTGTGCTTGATGAGGATTCATTCTCTGATGTTGAATACTTTTGCTCATCACTTTGTGAAGAAGAAGAATCATCCCATGTCACTTTCAAAGCTTTTCTTCATTTAAAAATCTTCCTGTTATCTCCTTTAAAGTTATTCCTTTTATTCTTGTTAAGAGGACAGTTTGTCTAAAAGTGGCTTGGTTTATTGCATTTATAGAAAATGATCTTCTCAAATTGAGAGGACCTCTTCTCCAACTCTCTTGATTGTTTTGTTGACTTTTGATTCCTGCGTTTCTTCAACAAGTTTTTAAACTTTTTGGTCAATAAAAGAATATCTTTATTAGAATGACTTAAGGCTTCTGAGTTTGTATCAACCTCAAAAGCCAGATCCTTTCTCACATTTTTACCTTTTGGATCTAAATGTTGAACTTCGTAGGTAGTTAGATTTCCAATAAGATCATCTAGAGAATAAACATTTAAGTCCTTTGACTCTTTAATTGATGTAGTCTTTTGAGCCCAAATTTTAGTAAGAGACCTAAGCACTTTTTTGACTAATTCTTTTTCTTTGAAATTCTTGTCAAGTCCTTTTAAAGAATTTACAATCTCAAGAAATCAAGAAAACATGTCAAAAATACATTCATTTACAATCTCATATTTGTGTACTAACATATTGATTTTAGACTCTTTAACTTGGTTAGTACTTGTTAACACCCCAAATCCGTAGGTTTTCTTCATAAGCTTCTCTGCATTCCCAAAAGGCTATAGCTCGCTCACCTTCATTTCTTCTTCTCTAGATTCCCAGAAGTCTATAGCTTGCTCACCTTCGTTTCTTCTTCTTCGAACTCCCAGAAGTTGGTAGCCCATTCACCTTCGTTTCTTCTCCTCTAGACTCCTAAAAGTCTGTAGCCCGTTCACCTTTGTTTCTTCTTCTCTAGACTCCTAGAAGTTCGTAGCTCGTTCACCTTCGTTTCTTCTTCTCCGGACTCCCAGAAGTCAGTAGCTTGTTCACCTTCATTTCTTCTTCTCTGGGCTCCCAGAAGTCCATAGCTTGCTCACCTTCATTTCTTCTTCTCTGGACTCCTAGAAGTCTGTAGCTCACTCACCTTCATTTCCTTTTCTTCAAACTCCCCGAAGTCCGTAGCCCGTTCACCTTTGTTTCTTCTTCTCCGGACACCTAGAAGTCTGTGGCCTTTTCTTCTTCATTTCTTCTTTTCTAGATTCTAAGAAGTCTATTGTTTTGCATACTCTTTGCTTCTTTTCTTAGATTTCTTCAAACTCTTAAGATTTTGTCATCTCTCTTTCCCAAGAGTTCTTATTATTTCCTTTGTTTCAAACTTTTGTGGATTTCTTGAAGTCCACTTCTTTTTCTGGACCCTCGGCGGTTTGTTGCGTCTCTCGTAGATGAGGCTTCTTCCTCTCTCCTTGTGTGATTCTCCAAACTTTCAAAAGTTTGTGGCATCCTTCACGTCCTCGAGTGCGAAGTCCCTCCAGAATGTTAGTTTTGTTATCACAATTGATTTTCTTTTGTCGCAACATGGTTCTTGTCATCCAATCAGGCGTCGATGCATGGTAATAGTTAGTTAGTTATCGATTATAAATAGAAGTGTTCGCAACATCAAAAGACACCACGATTGAACTGGAGTTTTGGATTGGTGTTTCTCGATGGTAGTTGCTCTACTTCTTTGCATTTGTTGAGTCTCGGTCTTGTGCCTTCTCCTATTCATCGAGGAGTCCTTTGGCATTGCTCCTTTGGAAGTGGACTTAGTTCATTGGTGTCTCGCAACGATCATTTAGGTAAGTTGTTAGTTGTAAGTAGTAAGTTGAATTATGTCTACAATTAGTTGCAAACAGTTAGCACATGATTTTCTTTCTGGTGATATCATTTATCATGAAGAAGGATACACGAATACATATGATGATCAAGCTTTCTTTTACAATATGCTGACTCTTGATTTATATTTCTTGAATAATACTTGATATCATATAGATTTTCTTTCTTTCTTTTTATGCATCATTCATACTCATGCTATCAATTATTGTCTTGATTTTTTTTTCATGCTAAATGCGATTGATAATGCTTGCTATTTTTTCAATGCTTTCTTATATCTGGATGCATCGATCATTAATGTTCATCATTCTCATCTAACTGAGAATGACTAAGGAGTGGTGAATCATCTAGACATTGCAAGAACTAAAGAGAGACATTTTCTTCGTGGTGTCCTTTTGCGAGACCTGCTATGTTGTCGTTTCTTTCTTCCATTCTTTATATATAATCTTTCTTCCTTCAAAACAGAAGTATCTTGTGATTGATGATTTGAATGAGTTATTATAAATTCAATATAATCAGGTTTATTTACATTTTTGCTCTTGATTCTAGAGAATAATCTTTGAATTTAAGAATATCAATTCAAACCAATTGAATAGCAATTGGCCAATCATAGATGACTTGAGGCTAGCTATTACCTAGGCAGGTTGGGTGCCTAATACCTTCCCAACTTGTACCTGAAGTGCTTACCTAGAATCTTAAGGTTTTCTTAATTTTTACCTCAACCAAAATTAAGTGGTGACTCTGTGTTCTTCCTTCATCTTGGATCTTTATTCCATCATAAGAATATACACTTGTAAATTTACATGTTTACAAAACTGGTGACTCCACTGGGGAATCCTGCATTGTGAGATGCGGTGTACTCCAACTCATAGGAGTCATATAGGTTGGCCTAGGAACAAGTGTTCCATATACAGATTCTTACAAATATTCGGAGACTGAGCATTTTGATTTTCACATGGTTTCTTTAAATTTTTTAGATTGGACAATTTGGTTAACTTTAGTATGCATCCATTGTTTCTTAGTAAGATAGATTATTTTTGTTTTAATTAGAGAATGACCATGTTTTCTTTGATTGTTCAAGTTCCCTTTGTTCTCCCTAGCTCGATTCACTAGAGATCCCATTATTACTAGGTCTCATGCTAGGAAAATGGCCTCTAGTTCAACCCAGGTAGCTCCCCGGGACTCTATTTTGAATGCTTCCATTCCTCCGGTGGCTTCTATCACTCCAAAGAATCTTGTTGATCCCAGGGTTGTTCTATTTGGAACTGTACTAACTCCCTGCAACTTTCATGCGAGGAATATGTTTCTTAAGCCATGTCCAAGTTCTTATCACTTTCCTCTGACTATCCCAAACTTTCTTGCCATTGAAAATTGGTACACTGAAGTCCCAGTTTCTACTATTCCCCTCACTACCACCCCTTTGACTAGGGATCCTTCCTCTACTCGTCCTAGGGATGATTTGCATATCCCTTTTACTGTTCCCCCTTCACAATTTACCTTGGCTTGTCCTCCAAATCTGAATGGACAAGCAAAAGTAGATTGGTTTGCTGCCATGGCTCACCATATGTAGCAAATGTATCTCCATTCATAGAATGAGCTGCAAACTTCTGACCCCCATGAGGAGGTACATCATGTCAATTTTGACCAAGCCCCTCCAGTAATCCCCACTATCCCTCCATTTACCTCTGGTCCTCCTCCAATTCTCCCTCAAGCACCTTTCGTAGAGTTTGCACCCATAATAACTCTACTCCCATTGGCACCTTCTATTGGTCAGTCAGCACCTCCTTAGGATTATGTCTTGAAGAAACTAGTAGATTTCAAGAAGGCTCTTCACAGAGCCAATTCCTACTCTTCCCTTCAACCTTATGTCTTTAGGGATCTCTGTCTCTTCCCTAAAGTTGTGCTTCCAGCTAAGTTCAAAGTCCTTGACTTTGAGAAATATGCTAGAAAAGGTTTCCCTTTGGCTCATCTTCGGGCCTATTATGCTGATCTAGCTTCTCTTCAAGTTGATGAACATCTTTTGATTTGGCTATTTCAGAAGAGCTTGACTTGGCTCTTGCCTGATTCACAAGATTGGACCTCTCCTCAATCCAAATTTGAGAGCAGTTGGTGGAGATATTTCTTGACCAATATTCTTTCAACTTTGATCTAACACCTAAAAGAGAGCAATTAAATTGTACCATCTCTTTCATCTGATTATCACCTGGAAGCCCATGAGATTTCGTCAGCAAGGCTGATAGATGTGCCAAGGTATAGAGAATGGAAAGATAATTGTACGGAGTGCATTGCCACATGGGACGGATGGCTCATGGTACGAAGTTGCCACCTTATTTTTACGAAGAAAATAAGGAAAACCAGATGGGAAAAGATTCATCCACCATCACAAGGATAGAAGCGCAGAAACATAAAAGAACAACGTAAAGCAACGTAAAAATGAATGATGTATCTGCGAAAATGAGAGAAACAGGATAGGGGACTCAAGGTACTGTTGGGGAAGGTGTTAGGCACCCTCAGACAGCCTGGGTAATCCTGGCCTCTCTTCGGCTCTAAAAGGGAATGTGATACTAGTTAGCCCGGCCTAAGTCGGCAAGGATTCATGCCGACAGCCTCATCCTAGAGGATTCACCAAGGCATCAGGAGGAGTAGCCTACCTCCTTCCAGTAAATCAAGTGGGAACCGTCGGTGTGAGGATTCACGCAAGATCCGACAGAAAAAGAGGGAGAGGTAAAAGGCACGGCAGGTACTGCTTCGGACTGTCAGCTGAAGAGCCGAACGTTTGGTGAGACTACCGGTCAACATGCTGGAAGTCTAGGTATGGGGCCAGCTTCCGCTTGGCATGTTGCCTCTCTTTCTGGGTACAAGGATTCATGCACCCAGTCTGGCCAAGGTCAGCAAGGATTCATACCGATAACCTCATCCTAGAGGATTCACTAGGGCATCAAGAGGAGTACCCTTACTCCTTCTAGTGAAACAAATGGGAAATTGCTTGAGTGCAAGGACTCATGCACCCGACTCAGTCTAAGTCGGCAAAGATTCATGTCGATAGCCTCATCTTGGAGGATTCACTAGGGCATCGGGAGGTGTAGCCTTACTCCTCTCGGTAAAACAAATGGGAAAGCATAAAACACGTCGGTGTGAGGATGCACGCATGATCTAGTAGGAGGAGGGAAAGGATAAAGGACACGACAGCTACTGCTACGAACCATTGGCAAAAGAGTTGAAGGTCTGGTGAGACTACTAGTCAACCTACCGGACATCCAAGTATAGGGCCGAATGTACACCCAGTATGCCACCTCTCCTTCCAGGTGCAAGAATTCATGCACCCAGTCGTGAAAGATAGGAGAGGCAGGAAAAGGGAGATGGTTGTCTGTAAGTAGAGATGACACATCTGACGGTGGCCTAGCCTTTACGACAAAAAGTAGCATTAGAAAATACGACGGTATAATCGTTAAATGCATAAAGAAACATGGGGTCTCTTATGAAAACCTGAAAAATGAACTATGACGAAACTGATATCGACCCATCCTTGGAGGATTCACCCGGTGGGGAGGACAGATGTCGGTACCTTTTAGAAGCGTATCCAAAGGAATGAACTCGGGAACATCCTTTGACCTTTCCCCCTGTGCGTGGGGAAGGTCCAGTCTGATCATGGTTACAAGATGCACGAAGACTAAAGAAAAAGATTATGGTGAGACAGAGAAGGAGACTGTCCTCCCTGGTGTGCGTAGCATTGCATGGCCCTAGGGAGGGGCTCCTCTCGCTAGAGGCGTAGGAGGTTTACCTGTAGGGGAAGTTGGTGATGTTTGAAAGATCCTTGCTCCAGTTGGCACTCCTAGGAGTCCTTTATCCTTTGGTGGGTTTGAAAGGGAGTCCTCTACGAAAACCTCGAAAAAACTCTCCTCTGAAAACTCAAAAAAAGCCTCCTTTGCATGGAAAGACCTTCCATACAGGGTGATCCAAAGATGGTAAATCGGGGTACATTTTGATTCGGTCCTGTGATTTACGCCATTCATTAAGTGCGAGATTTAAGTGATTGATCTCATTGTACCTTGACATTTTATGTTCAAATGTATCACCTGGACGTTAGTAGGTGGCCGAGGCCAATGACCTAGCTGCCGGGTGAGAGGTATCAACTGCCAGGATCAACCCAATCACGAGTTTGGCACGTTGAGGAGCTCAATGTCTAGTTGGGAGAGTGTCTAGTGTCTCGACCAGGGTTCAAAACTTAGCCCATGGTTCGGGAGGCAAGGGGCGATGCAACGACGGGTAGCCGGGATTGGGTACTAGCTTACAGACTGGCTGTCATGTACTTCGCCCCAGAACTCGGTCTCAACCAAGTGGGAGGGGTAATGACCTTTACCCTATAGTTGTCATAACCTTACGGGCTTTACTTTACGCTCGGTCGTAACTTTATAGACTTTACTTTACGACCGGTCATAACACTATGGACTTTACTTGACGATTGGCCTAGATTAAAGAATGGAAGTGTTGAAAATGGCACTTCCATCACACAAAGCTTAGTATTTGCAATAGTTCCATCTGGTTGACGAAACTGTCATGAAAGATCGCCAAGTGTTGGTGGGAGTTCCGTCCTAGAGACGGAACTGTTGGTTGATCTACTCTACTTTGGCGAGCGGTAGGCATGCTACCAAGTACCTGTGGGTAGGCTACCGACTACTTGTGGGCCGGTAGCCGTGTTCTTCCATCAAGTCCCTTGAAGGGACGAAGGGGAGTCCTTCTTGCCTAGGGAGGAGTCGGGGAACCGGCAACTAGGGTGACTTATCAGTAGTTGGGGTGATGTACCAGCTTGCCGGTTGGTTGCCGCGTGTTTTAACTGGCAGTCAGGTAGGTGTTGAGCATGGGGGTCAACAGAATGTCTCTCCCTAGGCGAGGTTGTATGGCCTTGGTGGAAGGAAACCGATGTCCTAGGGTTGAATGACCCCCCATGCGTTGGTGATGGATAGAGCGGGGCTTCAACGAAGCATACCTTGTGAACACCCATCGCTCATTAGGAGGGAGAGACTTTCTTAGAAGGTGCATCAGGAGAAGCCTTAAGGGGTCTAAAGAGGATGCACTCTGGACCACGAGGATCAGACTTATACTCTCGAAGGATTCATCGAGAGATGCCTAAGGATTCCTCATCACCTCGTGTGGATGGGAAGGGAAGGTGTATGAACTTACACTCTTAGTAACTTAACTGTAAGTTGCCAAGAGGTACGGACTTACACTTCCGGTCGCCTAATCGAAAGCTGCCTAAAGGGTGGACAGACTTACACTTTCAGTAGCATAATTGGAAAATGCCTAAAAGGGGTCGGACTTACACTTCTGGTAGCCTAACTGGAAGATGCCTAGGAGGAGTCAAACTTACACTTCTGATAGTCTAACTGGAAGATTCTTAGGGAGGTAAGGACTTACACTTCAATCGCCTAACCAAAGGTTGCCTAAAAGAGGTCAGACTTACACTTCTAATAGCCTAATCGGAAGATGCCTAGGGGGGGTATGGACTTACACTTTCAGTTACCTAACCAGAAGACGCCTAAAAGGTGTATGACTTATACTTCTGGTCGGAAAATTGGAAGACGCCTAAAATGGCTGGCTTGTCAGGTGGGCAAGCCAGGAAGATGATGTAGGGGATTATCCAGTGGGTATATGCCCAACACATGCACTTGTCCCATCATGCCTTTTCATGGTTTGCCTATAAAATCAGGCGCGTAAAGATACACAGACCTCTTCACGTGCAGGAAGAGAAAGGGATTTTTCAGCATCTTTGACAGTGGTTGTGGCAGTCTTCTTCTTCTTTTCCTCCTGATGCCTCAGATGAAGTAGATCACGGGATGCACCCAATGGATGGATTTTACCTCTTGTGACCTGGTGCGGCAGTGGCTGGACGCTCTCCCACTAGAGTTGAGGTACCTCCCCACGGAGGAACTCATGTTTCTAGACTAGACTGAGGTTTTCCAACTGCAAGTGCCTTACCTGCTGGTGGACAGGGGTGTGACCCTACCTCAACCAACACCCTATCCCAAATGTGGGTGGCGGAGTGGTGCGAGGAGTGCACCGATTCCAAGGGGTCGTGTACCTGGGTGCAAGAAGGAGGCGCAAGAGGTGAAGCACCGATGAAGGCTCCTATTAGTGGTTCATGGTCGAGGATGCGTCGGAAGATGCTGGACGACACTAGCCAGTGTCTCCCAAGATGTCGTCAGGAGAGCCCGATGATGTGGGTTCAGATGCTAAGTCCATTCGGTTGGCTCTTCCGTGGATCCACGTGGAGGCCAGGTATGATGAGGTGGTAGCCAAGGGTGTCCTGTTGGCAAGGGTAAGGGGATCCTATATGGCCGGCTAGCTGATTTCAACCGGCTATCGAAAGTGGAGGTGTTGTTTGCCACACAAGGCCTACTCCCGTTCGTGGCGCTCCCGTTCGTGCACGATCTCCATTGGAGGGAGGCCATCCCAAGCCTAGTTGCCGAGAAGTACTCCAACCTATCTGAGGTGGAGTCCCAACTCCTATTGGGCTTCCGAACAGGGCCGACCGTGTTGTTTGATGCGCTGCTACTCCAAGTGTTCGGTCTTCGATCAGCAAGTGTGGATGTCTTTGCTCCCTTCCAAAGCACCCGATGGGATGTCACGAATATTAACGCAGCAGTGGAGGCGGATGCTAGGTTAGATTAGTGGGTGGTGAAGATGTGTGACCTGAACCTGGTCGCTCATTCATGTCCTTCATCTTGAATAATATGATCATGCTAAAAGGAGGACACTGGGACGAGTTGAGTATGGTGACGTACCTCGCAACCTTCACAGTGGTGACCAGGCGTCAAGTGAATTGGGTGGCAGTGGTCTAGCAGTAGATGCGAGACGTCATTAACCCTGGGTGGCAGCCCCCTAGCCAACTGCTATTCGGGGATGCCCTGGTCAAGTTACTCGGCTTCCTACGTATCTCAACCGATGACCGATAGAAAATGATGCTACCTACCTGGCCCATCACAAGGACAGACTTGGGTCGGTACAAGAGGCTCACTTCAAAGTGTGCCAATTCGTCTATTGGACCATCTATCAGATCATCTATCAGACGTCGCCCGACCACTTCCCCTGCCACTTCCCCTTTTCCAGGCAATGCCCCTAGCACTAGTGCGGTTGCTAGTGCATTGTCCGCGAAGACGCTTTTGTCTTCCATGGGTGATTGCTTGCAAACGACAATGGCCACTTGCGATGATGCTCTCATACAGGTGATGTCCCACGAAGACCGTCTGGTAGGGCTATTGGAGCGAATGGAAGTTCGGGAGGTCGAGCGGGAGCGTCGAAGGACCAAGCATCGGAGGGCCAAGTGTCAGAGGGGGAGGGAGCCCAAGTGACTTATGTACCCACCTGCACTCTTTGTATCGTTATTAAACTCATAATGCAAACAATTTTTCTTTTAAAGTGCTATGTGTATGCCACAAGTATGAGTTTTTTATTTTATTTTTTTGAATGATCTATGCATGATACCAAGTGCAAGGTGAGTGAAAAGAGAAGGGTAGTCGCAACGCAGTAGGAATTCCAACTACCAGCGTGTATTTGGGTCGCTGTAGTGATGGCTAGCTAATTGAACCAGTTGGCACGCTGTTCTCTTCAGTCGGTTAGTCTTACCTCTGTGTGACGTGGCGTATTAGCTAGGTCACCGTAGCGGCAGCTAGCTATCTGAGCTAGGTGGTGCGCAGCTGTACCTCCCTCGTTCTTGTGAAGAATGATTAGCATCCTGACTTTGGACGTGGCTGGGGTGCCGACTATCTATGGGTAGCTGGGTCTCAGAAGTGGTTGCCGGTTGATTGAGTTGGGTCCCTTATTCACCTGCATGCTTTGTTCGAATGTTAATCACCCTAGGTGGGGAGGAGGTGTCGTCCCCTCCCCTTGTCTACAAGTGCGAGTGATAAAATGTGCGAAGGTGCTAAGACAATCTACTGTGGCCCATCCTCCTGTATCCCGCCCCATTGGTGCTATAAGGGCGGCAAATGCCAGGTTCATTCATTAGGATCAGAAGGGATGAGACCAAGACATGTAGAAGGTGATTGGGTGTTTGAGGCGGCTATCTGTGAAAGAGCCCATGCAAGGTGGCTATTCCGACTCAATGGTGCTATTCGAACCTATCAGGGAATAAAAGGTGGCTCACCTCACAATGAAAAGGGCCACTAGACTTTTATATAGGAGAAGCTGACAAGTGACGTTCCTTGGTCTAGTGGAAGCGACCCTAAGGCGACAAGAACAAGTCCAAAGGAGAGATCTTGAGGCTGTCCCTCTACCCATGAATTTGTTGATTCATCTTCACAAGTTTGCTTTAGGGTGAGGAGATAAAAGGATAGAATAGTGCAGGTTCCAGAAACGTGCACATTGGAACCCGGTGGTGGAAGAGACTTTCAGCAGGATGCTAAGCCTAGTGCTACTAAGGATGTAGCTACCAGTTGGTCTTGTGTGTGGGATGCCAAGCCCTATTTGACGACTTCATTGGGATGTCAAGCCCTAGGACAAGAGAGACCAAAAGATGTGAGTGCCGGAAAATGGGTTCCGACACTCGATTGTGATGACGGACTTCGATGGGTTGCCAAGCCCTAAAAAGAGGGGAGTACTTGGTCAATCACAACAAGCCAAGTATAGGACTGCCAACAGCTGGCGAAATCCTAAAATCTACCCTTCCCCTACATAGGAGTCCATCAATTTTCAAGACTCAACAAGAAGTACCTTTTCTTTTTTTCTTTTCTTTTTCTTTTTCTCTTTTTTTCTTTTTCGTTAAAGAAGAATGTAAGCCATTGACTTTTCTTCTTCTTCTTTTCTTTCTCTTTTTTTTTGTTTTCTTCCTTTTGTTGTTGTTTTTTTTTCTTTACAAATGGAAGATATGAGAAGAAAAAGAACTAGATAGAAAACGATATTACCCCCCCCCCATGTGCTGTTGGCAAGTAGAGTAACTCGACAGTGTTGCGACATGGTCCAAGGGGGATACCTTACCTAGAGGGAGCCAAAGTTGGAGATCTCCCTCATTGTCAAGTGGCGCTCGGGCTAGGTAGAAAAAGGGAGCTTGGATGCTCATTCACGAGGAGAAGCAATCTCCCACTGCTATTTAGTAAACACTCAGAATAAGCAAGAATCATGGAGATTGGGACAAACCTGGACTACTCACTCTGTTTTGTCTTGACGCCATCGGAGTTGAAAATTTTTGGGCGCTTGGTGACATAGTTGAACTTTTATAGGTGAAACGTGGCTGAGATCGTGAGCTTTGAAGATTTCAAAGTAGAATGGTTGGATCGTTGATATTCCAGAAGAATCCAGAATAATAACTAAAAAATTCGAGAATATAGGACATGATCAACATGAATGTGGGATGAAATAGGAAGTTATTGAATATTTCAATGACACATTCAATAGTTTTCGTAGACATAATAGAAGAAATGGAAGAAGTGTATTTTTCTTTATAAGTACACTTGAAAACTCGACTAATCAATAATGCATTGAATCAAGAAAATAGAGTTGCATTTTTAGAGACGCAGATCCAACTCAAGTTCAAGTTTGAAGATCAAGATCAAGATTCAACTTGAAGAAGGCATTCAAAGGTTCAAAGCTTCAAAGTTGAAGTTAGTTCAAGGTTGAAGATAAAAGGTGAAGATTCAAAATAGTTGATCAAGTAAGAGTTGTGCTAAATAGTTAAAATTTGTAAAGAGGGATATCATATTTTTGCTTAGTTGAATACTTTCATTATTTATGAAGCAAAATTGATTCCTCATACTCTTCTTGAGTGAATTAGATAGTCTTACTTGAATCTACAAGAAGGGAGTTGTGCTTAAACATTGTAAGGAATCTTGGTAAATAAAATTGAGATTTTCCTGAAAGTTCTATGTGATTGTGTTCTTGTTTATCCATTAGAGATTAATTTTTCTAAAGACACAATTCACCCCCTCTTCTTGTGATCCTAAACCATACTAATCGATCCTACAATAAGGGATTGAGATTTTGTTTTTCTTGTTGGTTTGGACGTGTGTTCTATCAAAACACATATGGGTTGCTCTATGTTGGAGTGTTGGTTGGAGAGTTCAACCATAAACTCTTGGTGTAGTGTCAGTTGGAGGATTTGACCTTAAATCCTTGGTTGGTTAGAGGATTCGACCTAAATCCTTGTTTAGCTGGGTAGTGTGACCACAAACTATTGTGTAAGTTGGTTGGAGGGTGTGATTACAAATTCTTGTTGTAGTTGGTTGGGTGTTTAACCATAAACACTCAGTTTGTAATCGTTTTAAGTAGTGATTAGATTACACTCAAGCTTCTTAAGCTTGGGGGTGGATGTAGCCAGTTGGTGAATCACTTAAAAATCCAGTGTGTGCTTTTATTTCCTCATTTTCATTATCATTTCTTTATTGAATTGACTGTTCGCATTTGATTTTGGTTTGAAATTCGTATCCGACTTTATATCACATTACTTGTTTCGTTTTCACATCATTTTCATCATTTGCATTTTGTTTACTTAGTATTTTCGGATAAATTGGTACGAATATTCTTGAAAATTTGAAAAACCACTATTCACCCCCCCTTTAGTGATCGTGATCGTGATCGATTGTAGCAGTTTATGCGTTTGTTATTATGTACCTTCATTTTTTACTATACATCACAGTGGTTTATAATAACATTTATACTAAAAATTATTCTAAAACACTTGCATTATAAATCGTATAATTTCTTAAAAAGTGAGAACTTCACTTTACCTAATTCTATCACATAAACAAACACACCTTAAGGCAGTGTTTGGGGGGTTTTGATTTCTCCACCAAAGTAACTTCACAATCCTCACAAAATTTGAATTTCATGTTGCTGTTACCAAAGTCCACTTGGTTTCACTCTTAAACCTTGTTTGGAGAGAGCTTCAGTCAACTTTGGTAGTTGGATAGAACTAAAGTTAGAGTTAGTAAAATTAACAAAAGAAGTTGGGACTACATAGTATTAGAGTGGTGGAAGTTTATGCATTTGAAATTGTACAGTAATAATGATGTTAGAAGTTTATGTGGTAAAACCTTAATTTACCATATTGGTACTATTTGATCAACATTAATTATGTCATGTATTATTTATGTTAAGTCTTGTTCTATCAATGAAGGTGAAGAAAGGTGGCCTAAACATGCCTCATGGTATGGTTTGTTTATAACATACACGTTAATAGCATAGATTAATTATATCGTGTTATGTCCAATCTTAAATTTTAGCATATTGAATTATAGATTTGGTATGTTGAATTTGTGTTACTTCCAGAGGTATCCAAGCACAGCGGATTCGAATGAGATTAGCACGTGTAGGAGGGAGAAAACACAAAGGAAAGTCAAAATCACGGCTGGCGGCGGCTTGGACGCGCGGTTAGGGTTCTAGGCACGCCCAAATGCCCAAATCACAAATGCAAACGAGATTTACGTGGTTCCCCAACTTGGGTACGTCCACAGGTGTCTCTCCTTGGGTTCTTCACTATCTTCAAATGGTGGATTACAAGAGAAAGGGAAAGGGAATAGTGGGATGGCCGACGCACCAAGGGTTGGCTTGGCCTCCTCACACAAAGCTTCTCTTGTTAGAAAAATGATCTCTCACAAAAATCCTAATTCCCTTTTGGGCATTTGGATGGCCTTATATAGTGGCTAATCATCTATGACAAAAATGCCCTTACAAACATAATAAGATTCAAGACATATTCA